>CABHPP010142574.1:0-40633 GCA_902168425.1 Peromyscus attwateri | reverse complement strand
TGCTTGTATACAATGTACTCTGTGAACTCTCCCTGCTCAACCAACTCTTATCCATGTCCCATCCAAGCCAATGCCCCATTCTCCATCCCAACTCCTTTTCTCAGATTCATGACTTTTGGCTTTGTCTTTTGAGCCGAAGTGATCTGAGTGACCACTGGATTGGAACATCACCAGTATGTTCCCCTGTAGCCGAATCTATCAGCAGCCAAGAGTTGAGCAGGCATGGGTGGACCTCGAACACGCCCATTCTTGGGCAGACACAGTGGTACTGCAGCTACTGGAACACTCGATTTCCTCAGTGTCTCTGTCGTGTTCAGAATACAGCCTTCCAGCCCCTTCTCTCTGTCTTCTTGCTCTCATTCTGCCTTCTCTTCCAAAGCACTCCCTGAGCACCAAAGGGAGTAACATGAAGTTTAGCTGAGCACTAAACTACCACATGTTCTCGGGAACTCGTGTGGCCGTCAGTTTCTGAAAACTTCTAGTCACTGGAAAGAAAGACTTCTGTGATTAAGGCTAAGAATAGCATTTGACTGCCCATAAAAATATGGATATTTAGAAGGGAGTGTGATTCTATGTCAACTTATCTAAACAATGTATTTAGTTCCTCACTGGGGACTATGATTTAGACCCCTACACACATGCTTTTTTCAAACAGGTTTACAGTATCAGGCACAGATTTACTCCTGTGAGGTGGGCCACAAATCCCATCAAAGAGTGGCTGGTTACCATCTTAACCACAGAGACACTACTGTACCAGTGGATACATGCTGCCTAGCACGTTGGTCCCAAAACCTTGCATAACACCTTCTAGGACTATGAGAGCTAGCCAGCGAGGAGGAGGATTCAATGTATGTCTACATTGTTTCTCCATGTCACACAGTCAAAGAGTGGTATCTTCAGTACACTCTTGAAAATCACAGGGAAACAAAAAAAGACCCTGGATATCCAAGGCAATCCTGTGCAAAACAATTGTAATAATAATAACAACAACAAGAATGGTGATCACTATGATGACGATAGAGGCAGGGCCACACCCAATCTGAAGTCACACTGCATAGACACAATAATAAAACCAACATAGTGCTGGCACAAGAACAGGCAGGTAGATAAATGAATAAAATGAACAAGAAGACCCAGATTCAAGTCCATGTCACTACAGCTATCTGATTTTTCTCAAAGTTCCCAAAAATACACACTGGAGGAAAAATAATATCTTCAACAAATGCTGTTAGGAAAATTAGGTGTCATGTGCTGAAAAATGAAACTGCACAAAAATTGACTTCAAATAGATTTAAAAAAAACAAAACTCCGTATCAAATCTCCAACACTGAAAGTACATATAGTTTTTAAATTGTATTTATTTGCATATTGTGTGTGAAAGTCAGAAAAGAGTTTGCAAAGTTCAGTTCTCAACCAACCTGTGGCTCTCGGAGACTGAATTCCAGTTGTCAGATTTTCCCATAAGTACCCTCACCTGCTGAACCATCTTGCTGGTCTTCTAACATGAATCATAGAATGGTCTAGGTAGGGGATGGAGGGATAGTTCAGTGTGTAAGAGCACTTAATATTCAAGCATGAAGATCTGAACTTGAATTCCCAGCTCCTATATAGAGAGCTGGGTGTGGCTGTGGGCATTTGTAACCGGCACTGCTGGGTTACAGAGACAGGAACACCACTGAGGCTCATGGCGGGCATCCTAGCTCCAAGTTCAGTGAAGTGTTGTCATGAGGAAATGAAGGGAGAGAGCCACAGAGGACACTTGGCATTCTCCTCTGACTTCTGCATGTATGTGTATATGCGCCCACATATACATGTTCACACACACACACGCACGCACGCACGCACGCACGCACACGCACACATACCATGAAGACAGCATACATATTTCCCTCTGTGTTATATTAGATATGATGTTTTACAAATGGTTTCATTCACTTACCACATTCTGTGTGTTTCTGAGCCAAAAAAACAAATGTAAATTTGCATGGGTTTCACCTTTGAGCAATCTTGTACTCAGATACCCAGCAGATTCAGGACAACTCCCTAAAATGACATATACTCCATAAAATTGCCCTGTGTTCCTTTCAAAAATTAGTAGATCTTTTTTTTTTTTTTTTTGTTTTTTTTTTTGGAGACGGGTTTTCTTTGTGTAGCTTTGCGCCTTTCCTGGAGCTCACTTGGTAGCCCAGGCTGGCCTCGAACTCACAGAGATCTGCCTGCCTCTGCCTCCCGAGTGCTGGGATTAAAGGCGTGCACCACCACCGCCTGGCAAATTAGTAGATCTTAAAGCAGGATCCTATTCCACTCTTTGGCCCTCTGCATTAATTTGTGTCTGTGAGTGTTCTAGATTACATTATTTTAATTCCTGTACCTTTGTGGTGACTTTGGAAAATCAAGGGGTATGTGTGTTTTAACTTATAAGACTTTTGGTATAATTTGAGTACTGTGCATTTCTACATGGACTGTAGTGCCAGTTTGACAACTTTCTGAGAACTATCTGGGATCCTAATCCTTCATTGAATCTATACATCAAGTTGAAGAATACAATTTTAAAAACAATTCAGATAATATAATGCTCAAAACCAATTATTGTGGTGGCATTGTGTTCCCCAAAATATTGTGTACCTTAATAAACTTATCTGGGGTCAGAGACGGAACAGCCACAATATTAAACTTGAGGATAGGCAGTGGTAGCATACGCCTTTAATCCTAGCATTCCAGAGACAGAAATCCCTCTGGATCTCTGTGAGTTCAAGGCCACATTGGAAACGGCCGGGCACGGTGACACACGCCTTTAATCCCAGAAAGCGAGCCTTCAATCCCAGGGAGTGGTGGTAGAAAGCAGAAAGGTATATAAAGCATGTGGCCTGGAAAAGCATTTGGCCTGGTTAAGCATGTGGCTGGTTAAGCTTTCAGGCTTTTGGGCAGCAGTTCAGCTGAGAGCCATTGGGATATGAGGACACAGAAGCTTCCAGTCTGAGGAAGCAAGACCAGCTGAGGATCCAGCGAGGTGAGATAGCTGTGGCTTGTTCTGGCTCTCTGACCATCCAGTGTTCACCCCAGTAACTGGCTGGGTTTGATTTTATTAATAAGACTTTTAAGATTCATGCTACAAATTATCTCCATTTCCTATTTTAAGTGAACTCCACATTTACGGAATGCATGAATTCAATAGGAAGTTTGAAAGTTGTCTGGGTGAGTAAGGTAAGTCACTAAGGACCGTGGTTCTGACGGGAAGCGCACACGTCAGAGCCCTGATGCTGCAATTCTGAGTTAACAGACGTCCTGTTCTTCACCACCTGCTTCATGATCGCTGCTCTGGTTACTTCACTTCATCTGCTCTACAGGACCTGGATTTTCTTCTTTCCCATCTTTTGACATGGACACTAATGTCACTGGATTTTAGTCTTTCTTTCCTGGTCAAATAATTTAAAACTAGAAACTTCTTGTCACACGTAACTTTATGGTTTTGATTTCATTCTATAGAATTTTAATGTATTATGTTACTTCATTTTAATCAAATTTGTAATTTAATTTCTATTCTTTCATTCTCTTCAACACAGAGCAAATTTAAAAGATTCCTTGCTTTCTTTTTAATTTATAAATGTTTTTCATTACAATTTTTCACAGCGTATTTTGATCACGGCTCCTTCCCCCCCCCCAGCTCCTCCTAGAACTTCCCACATCCCTATCCACCACTTCCTTAACTTCTAACTATACACAAATATCTGCTTCTCTTACTATTTAGCACTCACTTAATTTACTTTGATTTGCATTTACTTATTGCTCTATGGAAAAAAGTAAGATCAGAATAAAAAAAATTTCACACAAATCAAACATAAGTCAAAAATTTCTACAGGTGAAGTCAACACTGTCACAGTAGGCCTCAAGGCTCCAGAGCAGACACCGTCACAGCGGGATTCATCAACAATTTAAGAGAAACCCCAGCAGAGTTTCTTATTGCAGAGAATAAGAATTACTTCCATATCTTAGTCTGGAAGAGAGCATAACATTAATTTCTAATGTTGAAAAATACACAACAGGGAAAAACTAAAAACTAGTATCTTTTATGGATATTGATGTAAACCCCAAAACTTAAAAGAGCAGAGAAAAACTGAAATTGTAACTTAATAGAAATGTAAGAGATTCATTATGAAGCTGTACTTAATAGAAATGTAAGAGATTCATTATGAAGCTGTAGGTGAAGTCAGACACCAGTAAATATGCTACTATAAAAGAACATACTGGTTAAGGAGAAAAATATTAGCCGGGCAGTGGTGACGTACACCTTTAATCCCAGCACTCAGGAGGCAGAGACAGGCGGATCTCTGTGAGTTTGAGGCCAGCCTGGTGTAGCATGAATCTTAGAAGGTCTTTTTGATAAAAACAAACCCAAGGCCAGTTATTGGGGTGAATGCTGGAAGATCAGAGAAACAGAACAAGCCACAGCTCCCTCGCCTCGTCAATTCCTCAGCTGATCCTGTTTCCTCAGACTGGAAGCTTCTGAGTTCTCATCCAAATGGATCTCAGCTGAACCGCTGCTCAAAAGCCTAAAAGCTTAACCAGTTTAGTTCCTGGTTTTCACGCCTTATATACCTTTCTGCCATCACTTCCTGGGATTAAAGGCTCACTTCCTGGAATTAAAGTCATGAGTCACCATGCCTGGCTGTTTCCAGTGTGGCCTTAAACTCACACAGATCCGAATGGATCTCTGCCTCCCAAGTGATAGGATTAAAGGCGTGTGCTACCACTGTCTAACCTCTATGTTTAATATTGTGGCTGTTCTGCTCTCTGACCCCAGATAAGTTTATTAGAGTGCACAATATTTTGGGGAACACAATACCACCACAGCCTGGTCTACAGAGTGAGATCCAGGACAGGCACCAAAACTACACAGAGAAACCCTGTCTCGAGAAAAAAAAAAAAAAAAAAAAAAGAAGAAAAACATTAAAAACATTACATGTCTTCAGATATTCAAAAGCATGTGTCATATTCAACATCACTTCTGGACAAAAATTTAATATAATAGCAATACAATTAAATGCTATTTCCTGGGTAAGTAGATACTCAAAATCCTCCAAAGTATCTCAGGTATTTGCCAAGTCTGGAGGTATTTGCCAAGTCTGAACATCCCTATCTATCAGGCATGGGTCCTTGTAGGAGCTTCTCCAGCCACAGGGAAGCTATTCCATATGAAAATGAATTGCCCTGATGGACCATGCCCATGTCCTGAGCAAAGATGATTCCATTGTTACCTTTCTTATTCAAATTCTACCCATATTTCAGTGGTTTCAAAAGCACTACAGTTTTGGATGAAACACCATAGGATTCAGAGCAAGAGTTCATTCCCTCTCAGAAGTCTGTCCTTAGTTAAGAAGTTCTGTTCCACTTGCTGCCTTCTGGCATGCTGGGAGAAATGTGAGCCAGTGGATGCTTAGGTGACGGATTACTGGCTGGAAGGCCAGCTTTCCCTACCACATCTGTGACTGCAAGTTCAGGGAGGCCTTTGCCTGGCTATGTTGATTCACCCTGGCTGCTAGGTTCCAAGGAAGAGCATCTAATTAACTAGTTTCCAAGAGGGAAGAAAAAAGCACCTAAGACTCAGAGGCAACACATTTCAACCACATCTGACACACAACTGTCGTAGTGCCCACCTATAGCTTACAAGAGTACACAGCAGCATGAATACTCGATCTAAAGGTCACTGGAGTCACTGAAGTAAGAGTCCACAAAAATAGAAATAGAAAAATCAAAGCATTTCTAATTGGAATTATGTCAAATTACAACCTTGGAGCAGGAAGTATCTATGATGTGAATTACAGAAGACACAAAAGCTTGATAACCCTGTCCCCACTAAACATAAACAGTAACTTCTTGTATTTTATTGTTGAAACTCTAAGCCCTGGGTTGAATCTTATGCGTTTTTGGAGGTAGAGTATTTTAAGATGATTGATTCACAAATGTTCCACCCTCATGATTGGGATTACGTGTCCTCAAAAACTGAGAAGGCAGAGTTGGCCGCTCCCTTCCACTGTGAGGCCATGCAGCTCAAAGGCACCACCTATGAGCAGACACAGGTCATCTGCAGACACTGATCTGCTGGGGTCTGGGGTCTTGTAAACCCCGTTTCTGTCCCTTGCAGGCTACACAGCTCATGAGGGTGCACTAGAAGAACATGGATGGGTTAGGACGATGCTCAAAGAACGGAGGAGGAATCAAATGGCAAGCTGAGAAAGACAGAGGCTAATCTCAAGACAGAAGGAACTTCAGGAACAAAAACTGCTGAGAGATTAACAACCTAACAGAAAAGGGGGGAAAAGATGAATAGTTTGCAGAGAAAGAGAAATATAAGGTTCATGAACACTGGAAAACAACAATTACTTTGCAGAATTCATAATGTGCAACTTAAAAGTGCCCCGAAACTCCATTTCTTCTTTGGCAAATTATAAAACTGCAGTTTCTCCATATGGTCTTCATGCAACTGGTGGGAAATAGTACCAAAAAAAACTCTCTGAAGAGAAACACAGTGATAAGCATAAAAGACACAGAGTGAATATGGCACAGCAAAAACCTCGCTTAGGAATATACTAAGCAAAGATACCAAAGAAAGTGAAGTATAAAGTTCCAATAGCTAAAAAGGAAAACAGTAAGGGTATGAATATGGGATTAAATAAACTAGGATATCATCTATGAGATAATGTGTCTACAGAAATAGAAATAAAATCTGCAATGGCGATACCCACTTTGTATTTTTAGAAACAAAAATGGTGTGAGGTAGAAGGAACATACTGCATTGATTCACCTCCAATGTGTGAATTTTTGTGTAGATTATAATTTCTGACATTGTGATGCCCTTGGCAATCAATCACTACCATGCCAATGTTTAATTTCCAGTATTCTTTTCTCTCTTGATAACACATGAAACTGGTTTTGCCATGTATCATGTGACACCTCAGGTTTGGTAAATTATGAAATGATATTATTTTATGTAAGAAATAACTGATGTGGAATTACATATTTGCATTTACTAGAACATGCATAAAGGAAATCTGGAAGGACAGATAAGAGAGAAGTGTCCAATCTCCATCTGTGGGACCCAGGGAGAAGGGCTTAAGGAAGATGTGAGCATATGCAAAAGCTTTCAGTCTCTACTTCAGTTCATTCTAATTTGGAGAGATATGAATGTATTGTTTTGAAAGCCAGATTTAATTAAAATAAAATCTGATACCCAAATCAATTGTTTTACAACTCTTATGAGAAACTATCTGCAATTACTTCTCACTCATCACCTTCCATGTCAAGTGAGACAAATGCTGACTTCAATCCAGGCTCTGGGGACTTGGTGAGAACACACAGGAAGTGATATCAGAGCTGTGGAAAGGAACGCATGTGTTTGTGATCCACAGGAGCTGCTAATGCTGAGGCCAGAGGGACAATCTGCATCTTAAATCTTCAGTCACACACAAAGTTAGCACATGCTTTAATAACTGGACATTCTGATTTCAATACCTCATGGTTTAACGTTCCCATTTTCAGTTTATGAAGTTCACTTTCAACATTAAATTTCTGTTATTAAAAAAAGATGAGGCCAATTAGAACATATTCTGTTCCCTGTGAACTTCAATATTGATTAAAAAAAAAAACTTACAATACCCTTTTCCTCAAACTGAAATCACACATATGACCGAGATTTAACAGCCTGCACAAAGTGTGTGGGCTACTTACTATGTGTAACAATAACCTCTGCCAGACTGGTTTCTCTGTACCCACATTCATAAAAAGTTATTCACTGTTATCGTTAACTGCCAGCTTTCAGTACAAAGTCACCTTCAATTGAAATCCACAAACATTTATCTTGAGAAAAATAAAAGGCAATTCTATGCACAATAATGAGGCATATTAAATATTGTAACAACTAGATAAAGGGTGACGGTACTGAGCCATCAAGAGGGAAGACCGTAAAGGTTTTATAGAGGTTAAACAGAAAGGATCATAGACAGTGAGACTGTTACTCATTATGTATTAATCTCCTTGCCAGAAGTTCTGAGAAATTTATTTGATTGGAAAACTAGGGAACCGTTATTAAAATATTTCTTCGTTATTCATTAATGAGCAGGTTATTTGCTAATTGTAAGGCCTAAAATTTAAATCTGTTTTATGAAAATAAGGAAAATATGCTCATGCACTGATCTAAGAGGACACATTAATATACAATTTCAATCAGGATATAATTAAAATTTTGGGTTAAAAATAGAAAACATCAACAGAAACAGTACAAGTGAAGTTAATCCTAATAATTTTGTCTTTGAATATGTTGCTGGAATGCATGGTATCACTAAATGACATTATCAGAAAATACATTTAATTAATATGAAATGTTCTTGACAAATTGGGTTCCACAACATTGAATGGAAGATAAATTTTATTACACAAGTTTTAATTTTTCTAATTAAAGTATATTTTTTCACCTGAGAAAATTATACCAGCATACCTTAAAGATTAATTGATACACAGTAGTTCATATAGCACCCTTTCTAAGTGAAAAGGCAAATCATGGTCTAAAAACTACACTAACACTAACCAGTGAAGTATTGAGACTATTATGTAATAATATAAAATACTAACCTTATAGGTAATGAATACCACACATTTTCACATAAAAGCAGATTCTAAGCTCAATCATCACTAAAACGCGATGACATTTTTATGTTTACATCAATACAACAGAACCACTTTGTGTCCTAAGGCAGTCAGAGAGTCTACTAATTTTGCTATGACCAACTGGACAAACAGACACTTTCTGACTCGCCACCTGCAGAACTGGTCTCAGTCCCCAGAACCTGGAATATAAATCACCATTAACTACAGCATTGCCTCATTCTTGATGTGCGAGTGCCCAGAATTCTTGGGGGTTTCCTGGTTCTGTGCCCATGCCCTAGACACAGTTCCTACAACAAAACAGCTCTAAAAACCAAGCTTCACGACTCTTTAACAGAGTACACAAGACAGCATGACACCCAAACAACGAAGCTATTTATAAATACGTTTATGTAAGAAAAGCTGTAGTGTTCTAAATACTTCAGCTTTTTCATTTGTTTCAACAGATTAAAAAAAATGACTTAAAGTAATCCTTAGAGGTTATAATTTAACTTCTTCCCATACTCCATTCAGTCTCCTTGAATATTCACAATAATCTCAACAGCATCATTTAGCAACACAACTGTCCTAAAATAATAGAGAATTTAATTATATTTTGCATTTCAAAGCACTTTCTACATGGAAAACAATTTTGTGCAACTTATATGAGTATTCTAAGATAAAAGAATAGCCAAAGGTTATATGTAAATTACTAATTATCTAAAGGAAGCAAAACAGATTTACTGCTCACTTTATGTTAGCACATCTGCCAGGCAAAATAGGATTCTGAAAGTAATAATATATTCTCCAGTTTTGTGAGATGAATGTTTCACACTGATGATGTAATGAAAATCCTCCTTCTGGGAATGGCAGATATCTCGTATTTGGATCAAAAACTTTGGACTTTATATCTTTTTAAAAGTCAAAGACAGTTTCAACTGTGAACTGTGCTGCATTCCACTTAAGAAGGAACTTAAACATATATGTTACCATTTTTACAGAAGAAGTTAAAAAAAAACTAGACCTGCATGCTTATGGAAATTAATGCTACTTTATAATAATAACTTGGCATTTTCAAGAAAAAAACATTTGCACTAATAGAAACATTTGATAGAGAACAGTAATCAATCATGAAGATGGTCAAAGAAGGCTTCCAAATGATATGACGACTATTCAGGTTTTTCAATTGCACATGTTTTGCAAATCTTGACCACTGTTAACTTAATTTTGAAATTCTGGTCATTTGAGCTATTAGTAACTGAAGAGTCAGTGATGCAAAGTCATTAGAACCAAATAAGGCAAAATAGTAAATTCTGCTTCTAAAGTCCCAGAGTGGAAGTTCAAGGCTTGAAAGGCATAAGTTAGTACCATTCTTTAACAACAAAATAAGATTTTAAAAACATTTATAAATAAGTAATATAATGATCTTATCACTATATCATCTCTCGATATCAACTTATGAAGTATGCAAGCATGGATAAACAAACACATACTACGTAAAAGAGTTATCAGTATATTAATTTAAACCTATAGGGCTTTCTCATGGCCTCCTGTGTCCTGAGTCACTTCCTGAAGTGCTGACTTCCCTGTACCACTGTTATAAATCTTAGTAAGTCCCATAAAGTTATGAAGAGCTACTTCAAAATAATATGAGTTGAGAACTTAAATCACACAGAAGGTCAGGAATTCTTATGAAACTCTATAAAAAACACTTCAGCACGGGGTTTGCCATGAGATACTGTCACTTAGTAACGTCAGAAGGTCTACATGGTCTAAGCAACACAAACACAAACTCAGGAGCCCAACTGGGACAAGAATACCAATCATGCTAAAGTGAACAGTGAAAGATCACCAGGTATTAACTCTACATAAAGGACAACTATGAAAAGTGGACAGCAGGAGAGCCTTGCCCCAGGGAAGAACACATAAATTGGTCTTCTGATACCAAATGGGAGCCCTGAAAACATACAAACAAGTATCATTATACAGCCTGAGCAGAGGGTATTTATGTCTTGAGGAATATATATGTGTATACACACATATGAATGCAACAACTAATGAAAAAGAGGCCATAAATTTGAAAGAGAGCAATGAGGGGTATATGGGAAGATTTTGGAGGAAGAAAAGGGAAGGAGGAAATGATGTAATTGTATTATGATCTCAAAATATAAAATAACTAAAAAATATATGTTATACTTAACAGCAATAAATAATAGAAACAATGATAACAAAAAAGACAAATATTTAAGCTCATCAACTCATGTAAATGTTATTTTAATATGGTAACTAATTTAAAATTACAATAATTTATTACATTTTAAAGATTTTTTTTTCCGTTAAATGGGTAATAGAGACTATGATGTCATTTATGGGAAAAATGTAGAAAAAATAATGTATGCTGACATGGCTTGTATATGCATGTAATAATGTTAGAAGAACACAGCAAGAAAAATAAAACTGATTGGTTAGTTGTATGGAGAAAATCAAGGGGCTGGACAAGAATGTAATTTTGAATACTGAAACAAAAAGATATGTTACCTGTTATAATTTATATGAAAACAAGAAAGAGATACAAAATGTTAAATTTATGTTAGCTCATCTGCTAGCCAAATAATGATTCTCCAAGTAATAACAAACCGTTCATCATTGGAACGATGCTCCTTTCTGAAGGCACACCGCCTGTGTTTGCTTCTGATAAAAAGAAAAATTACTTCTAAACATTCTCTATTACTAGAATAAAACTTCATGATACCAATTTGCCAAAGAAATGGGAAACCATGTCTATAAAAGGAGCTCTAAGGGGAAAAGATCATTCTCATCCCTACCTATTCTGAATAAGAAGAAACTGTCCACCACTGACTTGGCTGTGGAATAAACTCAAGTTTGGATTGCGGCCCATGTGCAAAGGTGGAGTTAAAACGGAATAATGTGTTTCATACTTAAAATAATTAATATGTAATAGTTTCATTTTCAAAACTAGAATCATGAGTGAAGCTAATACCATGTTCACTTGATACAATGTAAAGAATGTGTTGCATAAATATATTTAAAGGACAATTCATGGTATTAAATGACAAGGGATTAAATCAAATTATAATTACAGGAGCCTCAAAGAATCTGAAAAGAAATGAACATCACATTCAGCACTGCTGAAGGTATTTTCTAGATAAAGGCATCATTTATCATAGGGCTGTGATGCCTGGAGATGAGGGATGTGCTCCACAGGAGACACAAAATCAACCACACAAGGTTTTCTTTCTAATCATTGGTTTTTTAAACCACTGATAGAGACTGAGTTTGTGTACAATGTCAGAATCATTCAGTGTATTAACTGTCTCCATGTTACAAATAATGTAACAGAGTTACTGTGAAAGCAACACTATAGAATTTGATAATAGTAGAAAGCAAATTTATTCTAAATTAAGTATGAAATATGGAATTAAGATAGCTTTATCCTGCCATGCAGTTACTTAGTCCTGCACAACACATAATCAGCCTACATAAAATTATCATGCTAGAAGCATTTTCCCTCAAGTTAGAACCAGATGGATAGACTCCGAATATTCACAAGTGGAAACATTTAGCTTAGGAAACAAAGTACCTATAAAGTCTGTGCTGGGTTAAACATGCACATTTATGGCCAAGTGTTATAACAGCAACAAAGAATTCTACAAGTGTAATGGTACCATGCAGGAGGATGCTCAACACATGTGTGAGTATTTGTCTCAATTGTAACTTTAGGACTGTGGTCAAATTCTTTGATTAAGCATCAATTTACAAAATATGGATGAAGTTAATACAGAACACTGGAAGCATTATCACTTTAACAGTCAACTTTTATTGTATTGACTCCAATGTCAAAACTCAAACTTTTCAAATCATTATATAATAATTCATGCAATATATTACAATATAAGAACACTACATAGGCTTAAAAATGAACATAATTTAGAAATATATGTATATAAACATTCATGTATTCAACAACAACTAATGAAAAAAGAGGCCATAAATTTGAGAGAACAAGCAAGAATTATAAGGGATTGCTTGGAGGGAGAAATGTAATTATACTATAATCTCAAAATTAAAAAAAAAACATAAAAAGAATAAACAGTAAACACACACAACAGGTACAAGTCTGCTTTTTTATACTACCTAGAAGAACCTCCCACAGTGAGCTGGGCTCTTCCCTAATCATTAATTACAAAAATGTACCACAGGCTTGTCCACAAGACAATGTGCTTGGGGCATTTTTTCAACTGAGGTTTCCTCTCCAAAATGACTGCCTGTGTCAAGTTGATATAAGACTAGGCAGCACAAGGTGCTTGTCTTGCAATCCTGGTGACCTGAGCTCTATCTCTGAAACCTAGGAAAAGGTGGAAGGAGAGAAAAATCTCCACGAAGTTGTTCTATGACTTCAACACATAGGCCACGACACACAAACATGTCAGCGCGCGCTCGCTCTCTCTCGCGCTCGCGCTCTCTCTCTCTCTCTCTCTCTCTCTCTCTCTCTCTCTGTCTCAAAATAACAAAATATTTAAAAACTTTGAAGAAAACCACTGTCGGGAAGAGGTACAAAAAAAGAAAAGAGTCCAAGATGTGCAGGAGCTTCTATCATGATAGTAATATGTAATTCAATGCCTAATATTCTTTATATTACACATAGACAACAATAAACACAACTCATACTCACCGAAGTTGGATACATTTCAAAGGGATGCACCAGAAAAAAACTTGGCATTGATTAACTCTATAGCATAATCCTTTAAAAGTTGGCCCTAACAATACTTGACACTTTTTAACAAATTTTAATCTCTTTCAACTAGGATGTTTTACAACAGATAGAACTATAACCACTGCTGATAAGATGACAGTTCTGATGTGTGCATCACTGCACCCATGAATGTAAACAATGCTATCTTCGTCAGTGACATTATGTGAAATAAAATCTTTTCAACTATTGAAAAACCATTTATGTTCTCAATGTCTGTGATACTGGTGTTATATTTAGGAAGTGGTCTCCTGTGCCAATGCATTCCTGAAATTGAGAAGCTTCTGTAAGGCAAAGGACACAGTAAATAAGACAAAACGACAGTCTACAGAATAGGAAAAGATCTTCACCAACTCCACATCTGACAGAGGGCTGATCTCCAAAATATATAAAGAACTCAAGAAACTGGACATCAAAATACCCAACAGTCCAATTAAAAAATGGGCTATATAGCTAAACAGAGAATTCTCAAAGGAAGAATTTCAAAAGGCCGAAAGATATTTAAGGAATTGCTCAGCATCCTTAATTATCAGGGAGATGCAAATCAAAACGACTCTGAGATGCCATCTTATACCTGTCAGAATGGCTAAGATCAAAAGCACTGCAAACAGCTTATGTTGGAGAGGATGTGGAGCAAGGGGAACACTCCTCCACTGTTGGTGGGAGTGCAAACTGGTACAGCCACTTTGGAAATCAGTATGGCAGTTTCTCAGAAAATTGGGAATCAATCTATCTCAAGACCCAGCTATACCACTCTTGGGCACATACCCAAGGAATGCTCAATTACACCACAAGGACACATGCTCAACTATGTTCATAGCAGCATTATTCGTAATAGCCAGAACCTGGAAACAACCTAGATGCCCCTCAACTGAAGAATGGATAAAAAAAAAATGTGGTACATATACACAATGAAGTACTACTCAACAGAGAAAAACAATGACATCATGAAACTTGCAAGCAAATGGATAGAACTAGAAAATATCATCCTGAGTGAGGTAACCCAGACTCAAAAGGACAAACATGTTACGTACCCACTCATAAGTGGATACTAGATATAAAGCAAAGGGTAATCAGGCAACAACCCACAACTCCAGAAAAGCTAACTAACAAGGAGGTCCCAAAGAGGGATGCATGGACCACCCTGTAAAGGGGAAATAGATGAGATCTCCATGAGTGAACTGGGGATGAGGGGTGGGCAATGGAGGGTAGGGGATAGAGGATGACAGCATAAGGGAATGGGGTGGTTGAACTGGAACAGGGAGGGAGGGGGGTGCAATGAAAGAGATACCATGATAGAGAGAGACATCATGGGGATAAAGAAAAACCTGGTGCTAGGGAAGTTGCCAGGAATCTCCAAGGATGACCCCAGCCTGGGCTACTAGCAATAGTGGAGAGGGTGCCTGAACTGAACTGGCGTGCCCCAGAGATCAGACCGATGAATATCCTAACCGTCATCACAGAACTTTTCTCCAATGACTGATGGAAGCAGATGCAGAGATCCACAGCCAGTCACTAGCCAGAGCTCCAGGAGTCCAGTCAAAGAGAGAGAAGAGGGATTCTATGAGCAAGTGCATCAGGATCATGATGGGAAAACATGCAGGGACGACCAAACAAAACTAGAGGGAACTCATGAAAGTTGGATCAATGGCTGTGGAGCCTACATGGGACTGGACTAGGCCCTTTGCATGGTGAGACAGTTGTGTAGCTTGATCTGCTTAGGAGGCCCCCTGGCGGTAGGATCAGAATCCATCCCTGGTGCATGAGCAGGCTTTGTGGAGCCCACTGCCTATGATGGAACACCTTGTGCAGCCTTGAGGCAGGGGAAGGGCTTGGACTTGCCTCTACTGAATGTGTCTCCACATGGGAGGCCTTGCCTTCTTGTGGGAGGGAGTGGGGGATGGGTTGGGAGGGGAGGCTGTGGGGATAGGAGGAGGGAAGAGGGGGATCTTTGATTGGTGTACAAAAATGAATGAAAAAATTCTTAAGTAAAAGAAAAATGATTTATGAAAACAGATTATTAAGTTTAAAAATTTTTAGAAGTACAATAAGTAATTTAATTTGTATCTATTTTCTTTGGATAAATATGAATTTTACATGGTTAAGTCAGTCTTTAAATAATCCTATGAAAGGTATTTCAATAAATATAGAATAAACATTCTCGGTGGTGAGGGAGTATTGTGCTGGAACTAAGCAAGCATTGCTCCTCCTTCCTATGTGTTACATCAAATAGGGATCGATCATGTCTTCACATTACAGAATCTGCAGTCTGTTCCCACCACAACAAACAGGTGCTTAGGTACATTATAAACGGTCAGCTACGAATCAAACCTGCTTTCATGAAGTCATCTTTGGAATTCTATATATAGTTCATTGAGCTTGGATTTTGGAATCTAACAGAACTGACTTTGAATTATAGCTTCTCCAGATAATATGTGCAAGCACTCCCCTCTAGAGTCCATAAGTAGGAAAGAGCAAACGCTTATCTCTTAGGACAAAGATAAGCCAAACTCTAAACTTTTAGGTTCTTCTTTCTTGTCTCTAATTTAAGTATTTGTTTGTGACTGGCAGTGCCCACTTCCATGCACATAATGCCATTCCCATAAGCACAAGTTATCAGAGAGAACATGCTGTATATGTCCCAGATAAAGAAAGTTTTAAGATGCACAACTTTCTGAGGCTAAGATTTAGTCTGACTGATTCGCTTGTTTTCTGAATAGAGTTGGAACAATACTTCAGGAAGTCACTGGAACAAAGAACAGCATGTTTCATATTAACACATCTGTACTTCATTCTGTTTTCAGCTACAAACATCTCAAAGTAAGGAGGCAGAACATACTTCAAGAACCTTTTGAAATAATATGAAATTGTTTTCATATGCAAAAGGCCTCTATGAATATCTTTGAATGAGTTTACTTTGAAGAACTAGGCAGTTATATATATGTAGAATATATTATTTAAAATCTAATTACTAAGTCGGGCATTGGTGGCGCACGCCTTTAATCCCAGCACTCGGGAGGCAGAGCCAGGCGGATCTCTGTGAATTTGAGGCCAGCCTGGGCTACCAAGTGAGCTCCAGGAAAGGCGCAAAGCTACACAGAGAAACCCTGTCTCGAAAAACCAAAAAAAAAAAAAAAAATCTAATTACTAGATTAAAGACTGTTTCTTTATACCAAAAAGATGATATACGTAGTTCACATGTTGTAATTGCTGCCCAAGCATACCTCTCCCTTGTTTTAAAAGCTAATCATGACCTGATGCTAGAGTACAGTATTTTTTCTGTCACTCTAAGCCCAGACTTTAGAGGGAGAGTCTTTTCTGTGCTCCAGAGTGAACATCTGCATCAAAACTGGAGATGATAAATCAAGCAAACAAAGCCTGGGAACCACAACAGCAGCCAAGCTGCCAGGACATCCACAATAAAATGACATGGAGCCCATTCCAGAGGGGGAAATCCATGTCTGATACTGTAAAGTGAGGTGAGAACTTGACCTGGAGATGCCTGAGATGATAGAAGAGAATCTACCTGTCATTTTCCTAAATTAACACAGTTGCCAACTGTATTCTCAATATTTTCCTTGTATCCACAGGGAATTGCAATATTAAGTCCCCATCAAAGTTTTTTTTGCAGAAGACAGGGGCTACTACAGAGATTCACAATGGTCAAAATTTAAAGAAGTCTAATGATGGGGTACTCGGAACAAATCCAGCCATTTAAAGCTGGAAAACATCAAGAGTAGGGGATGGGGAGGGGGGAGCTTTTGAGAGCCAGAGGACAGGGATGGCTGCCACAAGGTAGTTTCTTCTAGACATAACAGTGTGCCACACCTATAAACTCTCAACAACAGGGCTGCTTACAAAACCACTCCAGGAGACAGGACAATGTGGATGGGTGAAAATTCCTCAAAGCTGCACCCCTCAATGAAGGGCTCTACAGAGTCAATGGCTGCTGGAGGAGGAAGAGTTATCTACAAGGAAAGGCACCTGATAGGTTTCCCAATCCTAAGTGATCAGTCCTATACACATGTACATACAGGCAACATTAACTGAATTCAGTAGGGTGTGTGTGTGCATGCATGCAACACAGGAAGAGCTGGAAAGATGGGGAGGGTGGAAATGACTTAAATACAGTATACTCATTTATGAAATTGTTGATTAATTAATGTTTTTAAATTTTAGATAAAGAATAAAATTTGGGAGAATAAAGATTAAGCATGTATATCCAATACATTTGTGTACAGATATTTGTCTGAATACATAAAAAGTAAGGTTTTATGGCTAATCACATAATATTTCCTCAGAAAAAGTCACTATCATTGGCAATTTCTTAATCTACCTAAATAATTGGGCCCAAACAATGATAATGCCCAACATTTTTAAAAACTATATTTCAGGAGATAATTTTCATATTTTATATTTTATTTAAAATCACTGCAAATGTTTGCATACTAATTCTATATACATTTATCCAATACTTCACATTCCTAATTCACTTCCATTACTAATCTCATTTCCAAAAATTTTTCATAGATGATACCTCACCCCCAGGGGTAACACAATAACCCAGCAGTTTCCTAAGTATTATGTGTTTATATGTAATGTGTTGGATGTTGTTTAAAGATGGAGTATTTTCTTAAAACTTTAGCCTATGACCTTTCTGTTGTTATTAATATTTATCAATCAGTCTGCAATACAGCAAGAAAAACACTTAAACTCAAAGCTCTTGCACATAAGTTTTAGTTGATCATTTTCAATTAAAACTCAAGGCTAATGACAATAAATCCAAGTCTAGATTTTATGCTGCACGACTCCAAAATGTATGCTTAAGTTCACAGGACATCTCTTTATGCCAGGCTTTTTATCTTACTTATTTTTTTTTATCTTACATATTTTTAAGCACAAGAGGAGCACAATATTCTAGAAAGATCTTGTTAAATACTGTGATTAAATTCTATATTAATATTTTTGAAAGTCTGAAGAACTGGAAATTTAACTGAATTTATAAAGGAAATGAACTCATCGTTTAAAGACTCGTGGATAACATGAAGCTGAGTAAGAATGAGGCTCCTCTTACTAAGGAATGTGAATTTCCCTGTTAGACTCTCACTACGACACACTCCAACTAAATCATTCAAGACATGGAAAAATAGAAAGTTTTCAAGTAGAAAATACTTCATTTCTTTTAACTATTAAATAGTCATAGTATTTTTGTTAGTCAAAGAAATGATTATAATAAAAAGTTAGAACATCTTGATTTGTTTATGTCTTAAGATAAGTATGAAACTTTCAAACTCAGAGCTGAATGGCTCAGTGGTTAGCACTTGTTATTCTTCTTGGCCTGGGTTCAATCCCCAGGACCCAGATGGCAGCTCATAACTATCTGGAACTTCAGGTCCAGAGTGTCAGACATCTTCTTCTGGACTGTGGACACCAGGAATTCATGTGGTGCACAGACATGCATGCAGACGAAACACTCGCACACTTTTTAAAACACTCAAACACCAATATTAAAATGAAGACACTTAAAACAGCAACTTGTCAAGTCATTTTTTAGCATACATCTGGTGTAAACAAATATTTTTGTTTTGGTCCATGTAATGACCAGTTAAACTAGAATGTATCCTTGAAGCTAAATGTTTTCAATACCTGTGCAAAAAAGAATAAGCAGTGATAACACATTCGCCTTCCCGTGTGTTAATTTCCACTAAACAATATCCACCTATTGTTTCCATTCATTAGCATAGTATGAAAGAAAGTTTTCATATTATGTGGAAGGTAAGTTACCATAGAAACCAAGTTGAAGAGGTAATATCAAAATTGAAGTCTTTATAGATTTTTAAAAGCCCTTAAATTCTTAGGTGTTTTATTCAATAGGAGTAATAATCATGTGTCTGATATTAAAATTATATTATAAAAATTATAGTCATGATTAAGATAAACCAAGGTGTCAAAGAATAAGAAATAATATGCTTGTGGTAAAACCCAATACATGACTTTTCAAGTTATTCTCTGTAGCTGAAGTTTTCTCCAGTCCCGCCCGGGTCTTGCAGCCGCTCAGACCCAAATAAACACACAGAGGCTTATATTAATTAAAACTGGAGCCGGGCGGTGGTGGCGCACGCCTTTAATCCCAGCACTTGGGAGGCAGAGGCAGGCGGATCTCTGTGAGTTTGAGGCCAGCCTGGGTTACAGAGTGAGTTCCAGGAAAGGCGCAAAGCTACACAGAGAAACCCTGTCTCGAAAAAAACCAAAAAACAAAACAAAAAAAAACAAAAAAAAAAAACTGTATGGCCTAATGACTCAGACTTCTTGCTAGTTAGATCATATGTCTTAAATTAACCCATTTCTATAAATCTATACCTTGCCATGTGGCTCGTGACTTACCGGTATCTTTACATCTTGCTTCTCATGGCAGAGGCTGGCAGCCTCTCCTGACTCAGCCTTCCACTTCCCAGAATTCTCCTTGTCTGTTTATCCCGCTTATACTTCTTGCCTGGCTCTACTGGCCAATCAGCATTTTATTTATCAACCAATCAGAGCAACACATTCACAGCATACAGAACATCCCACAGCAATTCTCATTTTAAACAGTCCTTATATTTGGAAAAGTACAATTTTATAAAACAATCACAAAAATTCTAAGAAAAAAATATCATTGCAGATAAACCAACATTCTGTCCATCATAGCTGACCCCAAATGTAACAATAATTAGTAGCTCTGTGTTTCTGAGAGAGAGAATCAGATCCATGTAAACAATATGAATGAGGGCCTCACACTGAGGGCACATAAGAGTCTTAGCCAGTGCTGAGTTAGGGGAAGTGAAGGACAAGAGACCTGCCTCTGCTCACCTACTGTCTGAAATACAATTATCACTGTGAGCAAATGATGACTTGAAAGGGTTTGGAGATCAGAAAACAAAGACAGCGAGTCACCTTTCCTTTATTACCTAATGACATCTCTAGTGTCGCTGGAATCTCCAGGGCTTATGAAAACAAACATAATTATAAATAATTCTTCAATAAAATAAAAGTCATTGTCTAAATTGGTCTCCAATAGTCAACCAAGATAATATCATGTTTACCATGGACATTAACATATGACATTTTCCTACAACATTTAATATCTTTCATTTAAAGGTATTTAGTAAAACTGAACTGAAGAAAAATCCACAACATATATGAACCCCCATGCAATATGGCTTAACAGGTTCTCGCCCCGGTAGATCTGTCTGTCTGGGCCGAGGTAAGGAAATCACATTGATGACAGAAAAGACTACCTCTCTGTCCTTTAAAGACAAAGGCTTCACACCGACAGGAAACCACAGCCATAACAACATGGTTTTATGTAGTGCGGTACCTAATAATCATATTGTAGCTCCTCAGCTCCTCACTGGTTTTCTCTAATACTTTCCATGTCCACAGATTATTTTGGAAGGTTTTAACATACAATCAAAATGTAAGCTTATTTTAAAACTTCTAAAATGAAACAACAAAACAGCATTACTACTCTGAGGTGACAGAATATTAAACAAAATCCATTTGTCATTTAAAGAGGGAACGCAGATATATAAATAATAGTTTTTTTCAAAGAGTAAATATATGTTTTATTTTCACATAGTAAATAATTGTGCCGGGCGGTGGTGGCGCATGCCTTTAATCCCAGCACTCAGGAGGCAGAGGCAGGTGGATCTCTGTGAGTTCGAGGCCAGCCTGGTCTCCCAAGCGAGTTCCAGGAAAGGCGCAAAGCTACACAGAGAAACCCTGTCTCAAAAAATCAAAAAAAAAAAATTGTATTGATTCAAAGCTTACTTAATATAAGTGAAGAATCCTATATATAAATTCAAACTGAGCTTAGTTAAATGTCACAAACTCTTTATAGTGATAAGGAAATTCAACAGCACGTACTAATGGTCAGATGCAGCATCTCTGCACAGCACTGCAGTTGCAGAGCCTAGCTTTGTACACTCTGAGAGCAGATATCTAAACACTGCTCTTCAGAATGCAGCACAGAAGCCAATCCTGGGTCATTTGTTCCTAATGGTGAGGGAAATAGATAGTTACCAGCTCTATTCCATTGCCAGTGGCCTTCCCATTGACTGCCTACCATCATGATTTATGGCTCTACTTCTTAAACTACACCATCTGCCAGGAACAGAGACCATTAGAATCCACATAGAATTTCACGTATGTGTATATTTATTAAGCTCCTTACCAAGATTACTCTCTTATCATGGAACTCCATCATGTCAAAATTCACTGATGCTGTACTGGCCATATACTGAATCACATGAACACGGGACTAAGATGAACAGAAACTCAGAGAGGGGAACTTCAATTTCCAAGTACCTTAAAACAGGCACTGAGTTTTGAAAATACAGGTAACTTGTAAATTGAGTCATATTCACTCATTCTATAGCTTCAAGTACTCTAGGTAGTTTCAATTGGCTTGAAATATTTTCTTATATGTGGAATTCCATAGGCACATAAAATGCTGGGAAATGTGCAGCAAATAATTTACCAGTGATGCTAATTTTAGAATAATAACATTAATAGAACATAATTTCCATTCAGTAAATGGAAACTAAGAGTTTTTATTATATAAGCTATAGAACAATAAATCTAGCTATTTTGTTCATCAGTTGAGCATGTTTCTTGCTTCTTTCCACTAACCAATATATCAAAAGACAAGAAACTATGTTTTCTAGTGTGCTTACATCATAAGATGCAACTTCGTGAAAGTATAACCCTTCTTTAACCAATATTAGAATTATAAGGAACATCATGACTAATTCTGACACAGAAGTGCATCAAACTGACCTGTTTCTTTTAGATATAACTGGGTAATCAGATGATCAAGAAATGGCAGAAATTGAATCACTCTCCCCCATAAAAACACTGCTATAATAATAGATATCTTCCCTAAAGCAAAAAAATAGATAAATATATTTGGAACTGTGCTGTGGGATGTTCTGTATGGCAAATGTGTTGCTAATAAAACACTGATTGGCCAGTGGCTAGGCAGGAAGTAGGCAGGCCTAACAGAGAGAATTAAAAGAGCAGGAAGGCAGAAGGAGACTGCCTGCCAGCCAGCAACCGCCAGGACAAGCAGCATGTAAAGATGCCGGTAAGCCACGAGCCATGTGGCAAGGTATAGATTTATGGAAATGAATAACTTAAGATATAAGGACAGTTAGCAAGAAGCCTGCCACGGCCATACAGTTTATAAGCAATAGAAGTCTCTGTGTTTCCTTGGTTGGGTCTGAGCGGCTGTGGGACTGGCAGGTGAAAGAGATTTATCCTGACTGTGGGCCAGGCAGGAAAACTCTAGCTACAGAACTGTCTTAACTTCAACAGATACACTGCTGTAAAGCAGCATTCCTACACCATAACTAAATGTCAAAAGTAAAGGTTTACTGATTACTTAACAAAATTAATATCAGTATTCATTATGAATTCTAATACTATCAAAAAAATCTAACCAATATATATATACAGATACTGTGTTGAAATGATTGTGGTTGTCAACTCTGAAATTTTTTTTGTTTGGTTTTTGTTTTGTTTTATTTTGTATTTTGAAACAGGATAACAGGATTTCTCTGTGTAACCGCCCTGACTGTATAGGATCTTGCTCTGTAGACCAGGCTGGCCTCGAACTCACAGAGATCTGCCTGCCTCTGCCTCCTGAGTGCTGGGATTAAAGGTGTGAGCCATCACCACTACCCAGCTCAACTCTGAAATTTTAAAAATAGAAAACTTCTCACTGTTAATGTGTAAAATTTATTTGATAACTCTGCACTTGAAAGAGCATATGTATGAGTTAGCAGAGATCCATGATTGCTCAAACCCTCACAGAGATTAGATAATGTGACTGCTACCTCTCTCCGTCGAGAAGCCCAGCAAGTCTGTTTGATCTTCCAAACCACAGCAGCCACCAGCAGTAAGGATAAAAAACAACTAGAAAATAAAGCACAGATAATTGTGTTCAAAATACACTTGAAATATGCAGTAAAGGAAAATAACAAGGTAAATTAAAATATAGAGAAGAACTTGTCAGGATAGATATTTTGAAAGGATTTCTTCATAATCAACTCACTTGTTTCTTTGTGAACTGTTTTTTTCTTTTCCTGGTTTGTATACCAATAAAATCACTCAGGATAACAATGATTAATATCTATATAAGGTACAACATTTTAGAGGACACATTCCACAAACTGTTTCAGATGAACTTTGCCTGTAATTTAACTAAACGTTCTTTATCCTATCAACAGACTCATTTCTCATTTGATAATGGGAACTATTCATTCTCTGAAATTCCCTAAGTAATTTTGTTTTCTTTTATCCTTTTTGACCCACTGTAAGTGATATCTGAACACTGGTGATGGAAGAGGAAAGCCAACTCTTGAGAGTTATCCCTGCTGTCACATGTGACTGAGACATGTAGGCACCCCCTGCCACAAAATAAAAATGAGTAAGTGGATATTTCTTAAAACTAATATATCACTTTGAAGAAAAAACTAATATGTCAGTTTGGAGAATGCACTTCTCTTTTTCTCAAAAATAGATTTCCGGTCTTGGTGGGAAGACATTTTTCATAATTAGTGTATGACCCTGTGCTTAACCACAATCCTGGCAAAGACAGAGGGCGTTTGGGAGAGACAAACAGAGGATTAATTTTGCAAATCTTTATCTTCAGTACTGCCAAAATTATAGCATCTTATCATTAAAAAGGAT
The DNA here is from genome assembly GCA_902168425.1 of Peromyscus attwateri. Classification (NCBI taxonomy): domain Eukaryota; kingdom Metazoa; phylum Chordata; class Mammalia; order Rodentia; family Cricetidae; genus Peromyscus; species Peromyscus attwateri. The sequence goes on along the minus strand of CABHPP010142574.1, from coordinate 16,494 downwards.
TTAGGAGATTATTTAGTTCAAAATCCTGTCTAGAAAAGAAATCCCTAGTAAACTCTGAGAGTGACGAAGTATGCAATTTACCTAATTAAACAATCGTCTGGGAAACAAGTCAATGCTTTCCACTTTTAGTAAACTCATACTATGAAAGCATACTCATTTTGGCCACTTAATACCAATTCCATTCGAGGTAAACCTGAATCCGTGTGCTACATTTTATCTGAAAAGGCCTCCCTGGCACCCTCTGGCTGAGCAGTTCCCAACCAGGCATGCTTTACCCTCAAGGAGACATTTTTAAGTGTCAGGAGGCATTTTTATTGTCACCATTTGATTGACAATGTGGGATGTTGCTTAACCCTCTAAAATATACAACATACATATGCATGCACACTCACACACACACACACACACACACACACACACACACACACACACATATTTTATATGCACATTTTTATATGCACAGACTGCCAAAGTTGTCTAAGTTAAGAAGCTCTGTCTCAATCTCAATTACTTCCATAGAAACTACATTTCTCATACTGCTCTCAGGTTAGTAGTGTAAATGGTAACAGTGTTAAAAATTGGCACTTTGGTGTCTGAGGGTCCATTTTAATTTCGTAAGATCATTATATCTTTAAATTTTTTAGCACAAAAGCTACAACCTTGCCATTCCAAACTGAACTCATTGATAACACTCATAATACAAAAGACTACCATCAATGAATAATACGTATGAGAACTGTGAGTGGTTTACTCTATTCCGCTAAGCACTCTGATGCCCCCTGTACAGGGCCCTGCGCTTATTTAAAGATGAGGTACGAGACCTGAAGAGGGCTACTGAGTTTCTTATGCTTCACAAGTATTAACTTAAAACTTTGTCCCCTCTGAAATTTTTATTCCAGTGAAATGTAAAACCAGGCAATCTTATCATTTTTCATACTTAATCTGACCCTAATTTTGTTATTTGTTTCCTTAAGAACAACTACAGTAGGTGATAGCCTATATACAAAAGTCAATTTATACTAAACCTAATTTGAATATCACAGTGTATTTCATTTGTTGTTCTGCAAAGTACCAGTATTTATGGCACAACAGGTGCACAATCAGAATTACTAGAAAGGAAGATGTTGGATTTGTCCTAGAAGATTAAAATTCCTTCTCACTTCCATTCCTTGACTCAAGTAAAGAGAATCACTTTCATGATAATTAGGGACAACATAAAGTATGAAGCCTTTGTAACCACTTTCTTTGGAGGAAGAATACAGAATTAGAGGCTTAATACCCAACAGTCCCCACAGAATTCTTGTCAGGCAGTAGTCAGAGGGATGGTGTTACATTAGCCTTTGATGATCCATCCTGGAGTCACAAGAAATAACAGAATTTACAGTTCCTAAATTCCCAGAGAAGCATCATGGGGCAGGGCTCTGCATGCTGCTTCCGTCCATTCCATTTTGCATGAAGAGAAGTAAACTTTGATTGCATTAATTCACTGAAATACATTGGTCTATCTCTTTAAATTAGCTTTTTCTGATGGTTAAACCAAAGTTTTTAATGGGTGGCATCAAACACCTGTCTCCTTTAATCTATTTTCATTACTGTTTTTGCACAAGAGGAAAATCAGTTTTGGCTCCTTTCTTTGAGATTTCTTTCTCCATAAAGTGGCTTCTGTAAGTGTCTGGGATGGACACTGAGAAGACCAGATATGTGGGTTTTCAAGAAAAGAACAAAGATCTAGGAGAGGGACAGGGACCAGAGTGGGGAAGCAGGAGACAGAGGGAGGGGTAAGTGAAGGGAAAGGAAGAAGAGGAGGGTGGACAACACAGGGGAAGAGAAGAGAGAAAACTATGTGGTCTGATAACAGTGCCAGAGTTTACAGGGGTTCAACAAATCTATGTAATGAATGTAGTACCAAAAATAATAATAAAAGAAGCACGCAAACTAGAGATGAGGTGAAAAACTTAGACACTTAGGAAGAGATACTGCAATAATTTAATCATAACCTTTATAAAGCGATCATTTATTACAGAATTCCTAATACAAAAACATGGAGCATCCAGCAATATCATGTAGATCAGTGGCTCTCAACCTTCCTAATGCTTCAACCCTTTAATACAGTTCCTCGTGTTGTGGTGACTTCCAACCATTAAATTATTTTCATTGCTAGCTCATTGACTTCTAGTTCATTGTGCTACTTCTATGAATCATAATGTAAATATCTTACATGCAGGATATCTGATACGCAAACCCTGTGGGGGTCCTGACCCACTGGTTGAGAACCACTGACCTAGAGCAGAGCACAGGTCACAGTATGTCATGAGCCTGTACTACAAGCAGCAGCCAGAGCCAAAAAAAATAAAATAAATAAATAAAACCAAAAACCAAAAACAAACAAAAAAACCTCTGATGCAACAAAAGAGAAATAATCTTCCCAACATTTTATAGATTACAGCTTAACTGAACATAAGCAATAAATATTAAATATTTAAAATTAGTTTGCATATATTATTCTTGTATTTTACTATAAAACCTTGGAAACTAGTACAGTGTTAAGATACAAGACTTTATTGTATTTTTAAACTAACTTCTCTTATTAACTGATATCCCAAAACACACCTTCCGATGACTTGTCAATTCCCTAATACATGAAGATTCTATTCTTACCACTGGAATGTTAGCAAAATAAACCAATTCAAAAACAGTAATGTCTAGAAAATTAAAAAGAATTTGGGTTTGTCAATTTGTCCATCTGCTAAGAGTTGAAGAGTAAATAAAGCCATGTGAATTATAGGGAGAAACATTACACTGATTGTAAAAATTGCACAGCACACTAGCTTGTAAGGCAGGGTGCCAGCAGGCAGAGAAAGTCTGATCTGAAATGTAAATGCTCCAAACCCCAGCTTGTAAAGTACTGACCTGCTCCAACAAGTGGTAGATTTTACGGCTGACCTCACATAGTGTAGAGAAAACAGGGTCATAAAATTACCTCCAGCCCATGTGTATAAGGTATATACTGCATAAAATTACCTCCAGCCCATGTGTATAAGGTATATACAAAACATACAGTTGTTTTGTTTAGATGTGGATTCCATAACCAAGCTATCTCATTACATATGAAAACATTTCAAAATGGGGTTGGGGGGGGGGTCTCAAGCATTTTCAATGGAGGTAATTACCTTGTACACTTAGGATACTCTACCAGTAAGACAATTTCAAATACAAGTAATAGAAAACCTAACTGAAATTGGTATAAAAACATGGGTCTTAAACATACTCCCCAGTATGAACTTACCTATATAGCCCATAAGATTGGTCCCATTAAGTCCCCCCTCACTGAGGCGGAGAGGAGCTCATGGGGCAGTGTCTTTCACCAAGGTTACAAAGGCAGCTCACAACTGCTTGGGGAAAGGGGCTCACGAAACCTGGCACCTACCCAAGCTCATGCAAGTGGTTAATAGTCTCCATGCTCAGTAGTCTCCATGCTCCTGGAAGCAAGCCCAAATAAACTCATTGATTCGGCAGTTCAAAACTGAGGGCAATCATGACTGGGTCTGTCACTGCCACCCTATCAGGGTTGAGGGAACATTTAATGTCAAAGCCCTAAAGAAGGGACTTAAATTTAACTATTTCCATAAAGCAGGGCCCCCAACAGGATAAGACCAGTGTCTGTCCCAGTCTGTTTGCTGTTGCTTTTCTTCCCCAAAGGCAGCCTGGGGAAGAAAGGGTTAAACACCCAGGAAGCCAAGGAGGGAACCCTGAGGTGGGATCTAAAGCAGAGACCACGGAGGAGCATAACCTGCAGCCTGCTTGGCTCCCTTTCATACACAGCCCAGGCCTACCTGCCTAGGGATGACCACTCAAGGGGAGCTGGGCCCTCCTGCATCAATTAGCAATTAAGACAATGCTTCAAAGAGGTGGCCACTAGCCAATCTGAAGAAGGTAATTCCTCAATTGAGATTCCCTCTTCCCAGCTATGTCTAGGTTTGCATAAAGTTCACAGAAACTAGTTACTACAGTGCTATCATAAGAAAAGAAAACAGAAGTCACACACCCGCCTTGCCTCACATAACATGGAAGAAAAGCCAAGAAGTTAAGAACAAGAAACCATTTGCCCTCTCACTCAATGTCCTCATCAGAAACCCGAGTGCTGGCATCATCATCTGTTGAGCTTTCAAATCTATGAGTCAATACATCTCCATCCTTCAAGACACCTAGGCTGTTGTGATTCAAGGTAGATGGAGTCCAAATGTTCTGATCTAGGATATACATAGACAGACAGATGATAGGAATGTCTGGAATATACATTTTGCTGTAAATCAACTTGTTTCTCAGACTTTTTTTTAGCTTTTAAGAACAAATTCCAATGCCACAGCACCTTCTCTCACACTTTGGTAGGTGTACCCACTCCTAATCAAGCATCAAAGAGGTACTAAATAGCTTTAGTCTACCATGAAGCTGATGAGGGATCTATCTCATTCAAATCAAACGGTTGTTATACAGTCACATTGACAGAGTTAAATGAAGACTGGGCAAGAATCCATAAAATACAGTAAACGTATCACTTTTTTACAATTCATGAAGAAATACAGTGAGAGATTACACACCTACAGAGCATTTTGGAGAAGTGAGTACTCTGAAGCTCGACTGGCTGGGGACAGGGAAGGCTAACACTGAAGGACAGTATTCCTTGATATACCATGATTGCAATTAATCTGGGTACTATCTAATAACTTAAATTTGTGACACAGATCAATGTACATGGTGTTTCTTCTATACTGGGTCAGTTTAGAATTACATCATTTGAAACCACGCAGTTGGATAAAAGCTTTTGTTAAAGAATTCCTTTGCTATTTTTAAACAAGTGCATGCTCTTCTGTAAACCAATGTTCTGTAATATAAGAAGAGAAATAAAAAGCATACAGCTATCAAACTATCAGACAATATGCCCATGTAACCACTACCCATTCTCACCTGTTCAAATCATTCTGATTTAATATCAAAGCTTAGTTTCCCATTTCTGAACTTTATACAAATGGAAAACTATAATGTTTATTTTTTGCTTATTTCAGTTTCTTTCATACAACATTCTGCTGTCCATATTGCTCCTTTAACATTACTTTGTTCTTTTTCATGTTTCTACATTATTACATAATATGGTCTTATTTTTCCAGTCTACTCTTTTTGAGCATTTGGGATATTTCCAGTTGAGGCTATGTAAGAGATACTTCCTTAAATATGTGTCTTTTGTTTGAGGTAATTTAGACAGCATACTTGACTACAGCATCAGAATGCAACGATTCAGTGTTCCCAGGGTGCTGCAACACCTTTTCCAGTGCCTGGAGGATTTCTGGCTTCATGTCCTCGGCAGCACAGAGCATCATTTGCCTTTTCTACTCACTCTCAATACTGTGGTTTTAATTCAAAGTCCTTGAACATATTTCTATTATCTATTGGATCTAACCTTTCAGGAAGCACACATTCAGTCTCATGCTATTTATTATAGTGGGGGGGGGGTCTGTTTTCAGACTTAAATTGAGTCATGAGTCATGTATCACATCCAAAGACCTTCCCTTTACATGAGAGACAACTATGACACGTCATGATGTGACTTGAAGTTTCATGGTAAGAGTCTTTTGATAAACACTGGCATAACTTTTGTAGCGCTTCTGTGTGCCATTAAAGAAAATTTTCCCACTTTAAGATTATAAAGGATTCCTGGATGGCGGAGTCTTTATTGATTTTACTGCCTCTTAAAACTTATTTGTATGTTTAGATGAGACAGTGGTCAGTTGTCATTTTTTCTCATCCACAGGAAACAGACCTGGCACCTGATGATAAAACGGTCAACACTGATAGTTCTGCACATGGCAATAAAAGTTAACAATGGTCACTTCAATCAGAGCCACCCTGTAAGTTCCTGTGAGTTCCCTCGAAGTCATCTTTCTTCTGACATACTGACTTCACAGGATTTGTGTATGCCCTGTATATAATATTAATATTCTTTGTTTCAGCTACTCATGGGCTGTGTGGACAGTGCCCCTGAATGTTTCATGGAGGACAAGGGGACTGTCCCTAGTCAGTCTGACGCAGAGCTGAGTACCCAAACTATAACTATAATCAGACTTGCCTAGGTGAAACTCAAGAGTTCATCCTAGTTCTGAGACAACTGGGCAGGATGGCTCTTCTCTGTGTTATCTCCCAGCTCTTTATGGCTCCCGAGGCTCTACTTTTTTATATCTGACCAGCACTATTCATGTTCGTAATCACACCATGTTCTGCGAAGGGAGAACAGAAAGACTGCAATGGGCATCACATGGTCCTCTATAACCACACACTGAGCCTAACTGCACCCCCTTTTGAACTCTGCTCTTCCAGCTACCTATTCTCAACCACTTGTCACTCACAAGCAGTGTTCTTGCTATGTGATTACCGGGATGAAGGAACTGTGGGGAAGATTAAAAACTGGGAGGAGCCTGGAAAGACAGCTCAGTGATGAAGAGCATCTGCGGGTTTGCAGAGGATGGGTGTTCAGTTCTTAGCACCAATATCAGGGGGGTTATAATTGCCTAAAATCCAGTTCTAGATACTGGATCACATACCCTCTTCTGGTGTCAGATGGTCATCTGAGTGAGACACAAGGACAGACAAACAGACAGACAGACAAATGGGAAGACAACATACATACATATTCATTCTCATTCTCTCTCTCTCTCTCTCTCTCTTTCTCTCTCTGAAAAAATAAATCTTTTTTGCTTTGGAGGGTTTGCAGATATTTTGATCTTTGTTTGTCAGAAGTCATAAATACTTTCACAGTGCCTGAGCTGCATGGTTAATGTAATTATCTGGCTTCGGGGTCTGTGTTAGAACCGATGGACTCCATCCACCACTGAGCATTATTAACTAACACTGAGATTTGGAGGCTTCGTGTTACAGACCCGGCAGCTTTACACACAGCTTTATCCAAAGCAACTGTCCCCAAAGACAGACAGTTCTAACCCGGAATTCAGGCAGCATGGGTGTCTATAGTGAGGGAAGAAGATGCAACATGCCTCCAAATGACCTTCTCAGACCAAAGAAATAATCCTCCAAAAGTGTCTTAAACACAGAATCACTAGTGAAAGTGATCTTATAGAAATTAGGTGTGTGTGTGTGTGTGTGTGTGTGTGTGTGTGTGTGTGTGTGTGTCTGTCTGTCCACATGCCCCAGTTCACATGTGGAGATTAGATGAGAATTTGAAGGAGTTGCATTTTTCCTTCTTTCAAGAGGATCCTGGGAACAGAATTCTGGTCATCAGACCTGGTAGCAAGCGCCTTTACTCACAGAGGCACCTCACTGTCCCCAGCAATCACAAACCACAGTCAGTTAATACTGAGAGGGAGAGAAATAGTCTACCACAGAAAGAGCACACCACTTGGCTATCCAAGAGCAAATGGTTGACCCTTAAAACATACATACAAGTAACATTATATAGTCTGAGCAGGCTATATTTAGCACATGTATATTCATATACAAATATACAAGTAACAATTAATGAAAAAGGAGGCTATGAATTTGAAAGAGAGTAAGAAGCATACATGGGAGGGTATGGGGGGGAGGGGGAATGCTGTCATTACATTATAATCTCAAAAGGTAAAAAGTAAAAGAAGTCATAAAATAAATCTTTTAAAAATTAAATTAAATAAAAAATGGAGAGGATATCCCCACTGACTCTGTCTGACCTTTAGGTATTTCCCTTCCAGAAATGAGAACTGGGGAATGTTCCCAGGCTGGGTGATTGAAACCAACCGTCATGAGCTGGGTGATGGAAACCACTGTCATGTGTTGGGCAATGACAACAACAGTCATGTGCTGGGTGATAGTAACCATTATCATGTATTGGGCGATGGTAACCATGGTCATGTGTTGGGCAATGGTAACAACAGTCATGTGCTGGGTGATGGTAACCATGGTCATGTGCTGGGTGATGGTAACCACTATCATATTATGGATGATGGTAATCATATTCCTGTTGAGGCTTCACTATGTTTAGGCCGGGGGAGACTACAGGGAAAACTGGTAACCTTCCAATCAACTCAGCCATATTTCAAAGTCTATTCTTCCTCTCTGCTCTGCCTGCTGACCTCACATAGTATAATTCACAGCCATCAAGGTGGCTTAATAAATTTTTACACTGAAGTTTGGTGATGGTGGGTGGGGGTACTCAGAAAGGTTTCCTGAGAGTAGAACTTCATGTATGTTGGAAGACCAATCTTTTCAACAAGTCAGGCTACAATAATTTGAAAAATACATATAAAATAATGAACTTTAGCTAAATTTCAATCAAAAACAACAACAAAAATGGCTGACAAGGAACATAACCCTAAATATACAAAATAAAAATACAAAACCCTTAGAAAGCTTGAGTTGGGAAAAGTCTTTTGTTCTAACACTAAAAACATAATTTAAGAAAAAACTTATTTTGAATTTTATGAAAATTAAAACTTTTTAAATCTATGAAAGTTACTATTAAGAGAATAAAAGGCAATGCAAAAACTGAAATCTTTGCAGATAATATATCTGGCAAGGAGTTACACTTAAGCTATATAACGCATATTAATAATTCAACATTAAGAAAATGAAGGCAAATGAACAGAAGATGGACAAAACATTTGCAAACCACCTCCTCAAAGGAGATGAAAGGACATCCAATAAGAACAGGAGAAATTACCAATGGTTGATACAGCATCATTGATTAGATAATGGTGAATGAAATCACTTGATGCGATCATATCCATCATATCCACGCTGTGTGTGTGTGTGTGCTATCACATACCTATCATATACATGCTTTGTGTGTGTGTGCTATCACATACCTATCATATACACACTCTGTGTGTGTGTGCCATCACATACCTATCATATCCACGCTCTGTGTGTGTGTATGTGTGCTATCACATACCTATCATATACATGCTCTGTGTGTGTGTGTGTGCCATCACATACCTATCATATACATGCTCTGTGTGTGTGTGTGTGCCATCACATACCTATCATATACATGCTTTGTGTGTGTGTGCCATCACATACCTATCATATACATGCTGTGTGTGTGTGTGCCATCACATACCTATCATATACATGCTCTGTGTGTGTGTATGTGTGCTATCACATACCTATCATATACATGCTCTGTGTGTGTGACATCACATACCTATCATATACATGCTCTGCGTGTGTGTGTGTGTGTGCCATCACATACCTATCATATACATGCTCTGATGTGTGTGTGTGCCATCACATACCTATCATATACATGCTCTGTATGTGTGTATGTGTGCTATCACATACCTATCATATACATGCTCTCTGTGTGTGTGCTATCACATACCTATCATATACATGCTCTGTGTGTGTGTGTGTGTGTGTGTGTGTGTGTGTGTGTGTGTGTATGTCTGTGTCTGTGTGTATGTGTGTGTGTGTGTCTGTGTGCGTCAGGGCCAAGCCATGGTAAAGATGTAAAACACCTGGAGCTCTCTTGCTTTGCAATTCAATATGAAAAGATACTGTCACTCTAAAATGACAGCAAATATCGTGACGATGAATGCACTTGTAACCTTTGACCTGCAATGTACTTCTAAGAAGCTACCCTAGAGAAATAAAAACTTGTGTCCATAGAAAACATAAAGAAAGTATTTTGTTCCCTGACACTTTATTCATAATTGCGGAAAGGATAACCTCTGTCTCTGTGGGGACAAACTGTGATATGTCCATAAACAAAATCCTAATCCAGCAATGAACGTAACAGGTTAGTGGTACAAACAACTTGGACAAATCTCAACGGAAATATGATAGGGGAAGAAGCCATTAAAACAGCATGTTGACACTGCAAGGGACAAGGGCAGGCCAGTCTGGGCAAGAAGAAAGCCGGGTACAAAGCTATGGCCCAGTGACGGAGTCCTCCGGGTTTGAGAACAAAGGTGGAAATTACAAGAGAGCATAGGACAGCACCAGAAAATGAACCTGACTGCACATAACTTGAAGTGAGTACTCTCAAGTGAACACACATAAACAGACAACGGGGAAGAAACGTAAAACCCCCTTCACCCACATGGGCACAGAATAAACTGAAATCGGGCCTGGTAACGTGAAATGAAACCAATACCTGGATCAGGAGTGAGGGGTGGAGTAAGACATGAGCTGAGGCACACCACAGTGAGATGTAGAGTGAGGCACACAGGTCCTGACGGCTATGCACACCTGGAGACTACTGGAAAGAGGCGGACTGGCAGGACAGCAAGCTCACTGAAGGGCAGGCTGGCTTGGGTTCACATGGCCTTTAGGGGTCAGTGTGAAGCTACAGACAGAACTCCTGCTTTCGTGATTAGTGTCTCAACCTCAGCACTGTGGATAATGTGTGGAATGCTGGTGTGAATCACTATAAACTGCATTGGCTGGCACCAGTTTATTCCCACCTATTAAATACACTGATTACAAGCGCCAGCAGGGCATAAACATCAATTCCCTTCCATAAGGAAACCAGGGAGACAATTCCAGAGTCAATTTCCAACACAATAAGCATTTGCTCAGGGATTCTACCTAGGGAGGTCCAGAGCCCAGGTCTCATTTGCATTAACATAACTATCATCTGAGCGTGTACTGTGACGATCCTTCACAATGCTCTTGTCCTTGCTCTGATTTGTCTGTTAGTTTAGAATCATGTCAAATGCCAAGGATTGTGTTTATTAATGATTTAGGTTTATTTCTGTCTTTTGAAGATGCACACTACTGCTTTTTTTCCTTTTTAAAAAGTGCTATAAACAGCATGATCATGTGCCTTTATCCTCAGATCTAGTGACTAAATTAACCCTATGTGGTCACCTCAATGGGCAGCTTTACTGTGTATGTTTTTCTAATGCTTGAGTGGTTTTATGTTTGCTTTTGAATCCTTTAAGAGTCTTTAATTAAAATTTTAACCTACATCTCTCTCCACACTGTACCCAGTAACACAGATGTAACTTATATAGAAAAAGAAAATAACTCATGGTGGTGAGGCCACAGAGAAAATACAATTCTTAGAGATTTCTCATCCTTGCTGATAATATAACAATGCAGGACACCTTCAGAAACCATTTGGAATGGTCTGTGATAAGTAACTCTGGTTATAAACTGGAGTTTGGTTCGGTTGTCTCTGTAGGTTTCCCCATCATGATCTTGATGCCTTTGCTCATAGAATCCCTCTTCTCAATCTTTGACTGGACACCCAGAGCTCGGCCTGGTGTTTGGCTGTGGATCTCCATATCTGCTTCCATCAGTTATTGGATGAAGGCCCCTTGATGACAGTTAGGGTATTCACCAGTCTGATTACTGGGATAAGCCAGTTCAGGCACCCTCTCCACCATTGCTAGTAGTCTAATCTGGGGTCATCCTTGTGGATTCCTGGGAACTTCCCTAGCACCAGGTTTTTCCTTATCCTCATGATGCCTCCCTTTATCATTGTATCTCTTTCATTGGTCTCCCACTCCATCCCTGTTCCAGCTCAACCATTCTGGAGTTTATAAAATTATAAACAAATGTTTATAGAAACATTATTCAAAATAGCTATAACAGGGAAACTAAAGTATCTATCAAATGATCAATGGAGAAATAATATGGTAAGATGAAATATTACTGGGCTGTCATCTTGATAACACTACAAACAAAAGTTTCTGCTTTACCCTCACACTCTGAACCCAGAGGGAATGTCATGGACTAAACTCAGAAGCCTGGCCTAGAGAACAACTCAATATGGGGAAAGAAACTTAGTCAGAACTACACCGTGCTCAGAGAGGTGGAAGTTTGGACTGAGTCACCATCAGAAGAGTGGACACCAAAGATACAGGCTCCGCAGGAGCACCTCTACCAGAAAAGGACCTCCCAGAGGTGTGGCTGCCTCTGCTGCAACCAGGAATGAGGACCCTCAACATCACTTCAGGCATTCAAGGATGGTTCACCAAATGGAAATCAGTAAACACAATATGTCACATTAATCCTCTCAAGGACATAAATCACATGACTATCTATAGATACACAAAGGGCCTCTAATAAAGCCTTCCTTTTTACACAGACCAATCAGTGTAGTAGAATGAGCCTGCCCCCCTCCCTTTCCCTCTGTTTCCTTTATGGGACTTTCACCTAAAGGTTTTTTGCTTGTCATATTCTACACTGGCATCTCCTTCTCTGAGGATTTGTGATCTGAGAAAGTAGGAGATAAGAGGAGGTCTTGGAACAGACTCACTCCTGCTTGGCAGCTTAGGAAGGCAGCATCCATGTTGGTTCACACAGCAAGGGTGTTTTCTGGCAGAAGGCTTCAATTGCTAAAGATTTCACCACTAATAGCCGGAAAAGAGTTTTAATAAAAGCTGTTGGAGCTCCAAGAGGTTTATGCATTTGGAAAAGAAGGGTAAAAAAATACCTTCAAAAGAGCTGAATGAGTATTACAGCTATATGGTACTGATGCCTTCAATGGGATACTGAAAAAGAGAAGGCAAATGCTATTGGCCAAATACAAAAGTCAGAACATGGATGAGCAACAAGCTGATGATCTAATGGCTGTGGTGCTGGCGCCCAAAAGATGATGGGAAACTCAGTCAAAACACTTCTGCCTCAGAGATGGAAAGACTGAGACAGGGATAGCAAAACTCAGATGCTTCTGCAATGGTGGATCTACTGCCCTCAACCCAGGGTAAGCAGCACTGTGTCATGCGGGAGACATGCGGACTCTCCTCTCACTGAGGCGGCTGGCCTCACAAGCTGTCAATGTTTGGTCCCGTGACCACCTGATTCATAAAGCTGAAGCAACAGCATTGCCCATCTGAGACGACAGAGAGTAAGAGCTGAAGAGGTGCAAGAATTAGCTCGACTGTTTTACCAAAAGCAACAAAAATATGGAAAGGTTTAGATTTGAGAGGTTATCTGATCAAGGAAGCAATGGAGGATTTAGATGAACAGAAATCCATAGGTTACACTACAAATTTTCAGAAACACGAGTAACATAAAGTCTGACTTGGGACGTCAGGTTAATACCACAGCGTGATGAAGAATGAGTTTCAGAGGCTTGGAAAAAGTAACATATATAGGCCAAAACTGAACCGCATGAGGTGCTCTGAGGGTGGAAGAGAAGGAAACTACATATAAAGATGGGGAGTATGCTGGAAGGGACAGTGCTATAAGACCAGAACAACCAGCCAGCAGTCATGCGCCACGGGCAGGCCTAGAGGCCACACAGTCCACCACAACCAATGGGTATATGTTGGTGAGTGACCGTTAATGTATAAAGAAGTTTGCTGGCTTTCTTCTGCAGACCAGAGTTGAAAAGAGGAAAGACAGACATAGGACTAGCATTGTTACCACAATAATGTGAGGAGATATCATTTATTTGCTACCAAATCTAGGAGGCAGAATTATCTAAAATAGATTATCAAGATTATGGAAGTAGTCCACAAAGATTAACTGTGATGATTCAAGAATTGTGTCCTGAGGCTGAAGAGATAGCTGATCTTCTAGAGAACCCAGGTTTGATTCCCTGCTCCCACATGGTGGCTCACAACTGTCTATGATGACTCCAGTTCCAAGGGATCCCATGCTCTCTTCTGGCCTTCATGAGCACCCAGCATGCACGGGATACACATAAATACATGCAAGCAAAACATCTATCCTCATAAAATAAAATAAAGTATTATTTCCTGGAAGGCAAAATAAGTGGTTAGCAACAAGAGTGCTCTATAACATTGTTTGTTTTACGTGAGAATGAAAGAGCACCAAGGAGTTTCTGTGATGTCAGGACCCTCCTCTTGTTCCCAGATGAGCTCATTCAAACCCAGAATCCTCTGACTAAACAGACAGGCTGGTCCTTAGGAGGAGCCATGAAACAACTTGAAAAGTATATAAAATGATCTCCGTCACACACTTGAGTATATATAGTGTCTTGGTTTTGTTCCCTGTTGTTTGGTAAAATATCCTAACAGAAGCAACTAAGGGAGAAAGAGCTAATTTGGCCACAAATCTACATTTTCATTGTGGGAAAGGTCAGGGTGGCAGGACCATGAATAAGGGGACAACATCTACAGTCAAGACCTAAAGCAGCAGATGCATGCATGTGGGCCAATGTTTCGCTCACTCTTTCCATCTTACTCAGTACAGACCCCAGGCCCTGAAATGTTGGCATCCACACTCAGGGTGGGTCTCCCTTCAGCAAAGAATAGTAATTGAGATAATCTGTCACAGATATGCCTTGGCACAAGCCTAATCTAGAAAATTCTTTATTGAGATTCCCTTTGTAGCTGGAAAATTTCTCTCCAGTTCCTGCCAAGTCCCGCCAGTCCCGGAGCCCACTTATAAAATAAACACACCAACTCTTACATTATTTAAACTGCTTGGCCATTAGCTCAGGCCTATCATTGTCTAGCTCTTACTCTTATATTTAGCCCATTTCTATTAATCTTTACTTTGCCATGGCTCGTGGCTTATCAGTACCTTACATCTTCCTTTTCCTGGCGGTGGCAGTGGCTCCAGCCATCTCCTCCTCCATCTCCTCCTCTGCCTTCCTGTTCCCTCAATTCTCCTTTCTGTTAGTCCCGCCTATACTTCCTGTCTGGCTATTGGCCAATCAGTGTTTATTTATACAGAGCAATATCCACAGCACTTCCCCTTTTCTTCTTTTTTAAAAAGGAAGGTTTTAACTTTAACATAGTAAAATTACATATAATAAAACAATTATCGAGCAAGAATTACAGTTACAATATTAAAGAAGATATTTTATCTATCTTATACTTGTGAGTTTAAGGTTTTACATCTAACTTATCTTTTATCATAACTTAGGAAAATTGTAACTATCCAGCTTCAACTACATCAAAGACCTCAGAAGGATATAATTTAAAAAGGGACCATTGTCTTCAAGATTCTAATTCTCTCCATGCTTACTCTTGATTTCTCAGAATCCTTTCTTACATGTTATGTTCTCTTTAAATCCAAACTTTCCAGTTTGATAACAAATAAGTTTTTCCAATAGCAATCTCTGAAGTCTCCAGAAGGAAGATGGGGCCCCAACAACAACAACTCTACCCAATCCAGAATGATGCCATGGTAATCATCATCATACTACACTTCTTGCCAGAATTTCAGACAATCTTACCCATTACTCTAAGATTTGCTGCAGAACCTACAGTTAGTCTAACTGAGATTGAACTATCTGAGCTTTCTCATAGTACCCAACAGAGATACCATCACCCGCTAAACATCAGGAATCAATTCTAAGAAAATGACGCCCGTTCTCCCTGAGGTTTCATATTTCTCAGGGTTATAGATGATGGTTATAGGGTTGGGGGTGGAAGAAAATATTAGACTCAGTATTCTCATAAAAAGAAAGGGAAAAGAAGAAATGGAATGGATAGATATAAGATATTATGGTAGATTATTATATATACTAGTAAACAAATTTAGTAAAATAGCAGCCTTGATAATTTGCACTGTAATTTGCACTGTTATGGATTCTTATATGTTGATACAAATGTAAACTATTTTTATATTCCTGTTTAAGATAATTTGTATATTGATACAAATACAGAACTATATTTGTTATAATGTACATATATTTCTACTCTTATTTGAAATATTTATATATTGATGCAAATGTAAATTTATATCTGTCATACTTTACGTATGTTCTACTTCTGTTTAGGATATTCTGTATAAAGATTATTGTCATATTACATATCGCACTATATATTCCTACCTCTGTTATAAATATCTTGTGTATTGTCACAATTTTGAAGTCATCGTTCTTTACCATACATTTGCTTATAGAATGTTTACCTTGTTTACATGAAGCCTTAGTCCTTAGATTATTTAGGTAGATAAGACTTATAGATTTATAGTCACCTATGCTTGTCATCTCTATAGTTATGTTAGTTAGGTTATCCAGATTTACAGATACATAGGTCGGATGGACAGGTAATCTTCAAACACTTCATAGACCTAGAGTATATGGCATTTAAATAACTTAGAATTCTGTTGATGTGAGACAAAATTGCTCCTGGCAGCACCAATTGGATCCTGAGAGAACATTGGGCTTCTAAGACATTCCCATTTGGAAGTTTGTCTTCTTGGCACAAAATGGCCTACTGGGCAAAGAACTGCCCTTGCCTCGACTGCTGACAGTATGAATGTTCTCCTTTCTAGACAAGTGGGACACAAGGAAAGCGACCACTGTACTCTGCCAAGACAGGGTAAGATGGTCTTTCAGAATTCCTGCTTCTGAAAATGGTCTGTCAGATACTCTAGGCCTGTAGCCAATTTGAATGCACCAACAATGCTGAGAAACATTAGGTGACTGTCCAGGCTGCCAGCTGTCTCGGTCTACTCTTGCAAGATTCCTGAAAGTTGCTTGCATCCATCTACCATTTCTCAAGTACCATTATATTCCTTCTCAGATCTTTGATGGGATTGAAGACTAGCAGTTATAGTTACAACTTAGTGTATATATAT
>CABHPP010142573.1:0-14448 GCA_902168425.1 Peromyscus attwateri | reverse complement strand
CCTTCAATCCACTCCTCAATCCACCCCTTCAATCCACTCCTTCCTCCCTCCCCAGCTCTTCTCCCATATCATACTCACCGTGGTAAACATGGCACAAAAGCAGTGAGCAAGCTGGAGGAGGGCATGGCCAGACTAATAAAACATGCTGACATGGTTCTCCTGGATTTTTCTAGACACAGCTTTGGTTTGGTTTTACTGTATCACTGTTTTATGACATCACTAATGTACGCACTGCCTGACACTTCCTAATTCCATCTTTCTAGTGTGCTAAAAATCTACATAAGGTGAAATTGACCATCTCAGCCATTTCAATGAACCCAGCTTAATGACTTTCAAGTCATTCCCATTGTCGTAGAATTACTCTCATTATTCATCTCTAGAACGTTCCTCATTTTCTCAAATCGAAACTCTGCCCATTAAACACCAGCCCTCCTCTGTTCCAACCTGATCCTTCTGTCCCATGGACACCATGGTTCCAGTTTCAGATCTCAAACTTGGTATGGTTAGGTACTTCATATAATGGAATCACAGGGTGTTTGTCCTTTTGTAATATTTTCAAGGCCATGTGCCAAGATTCCCTTCCATTGAAAGGGTAAATATCCTGTTTTATGTCTGAGACACATTTTCTTAATGCACTTTTTCATTAATACACACTTGGGTCTCAGCTCCTCGGGAGCTGGCCACCTTAATTTTTGAGACAGAATCTCTCACCAGAACCTGGGGCTTCCACCATTTTTATTTTCTAGGCTGGCTGCCCTGTGATCCCCATGGGTTCCCTGTCCCTGCCTCCCCAGCACTGGAATTACAAGCAGATACCACCGTGCTTGACTTTTCACATGGGTGCTAGGGATTGAACTCAGGTCCTCACAGTTGCACTGCAAGTGCTTTACTAACTGAGCTATCTCCCCAGATGCCTAGCACATTTACTGATCATCCATCTTCTCCATGGAGGAATGCTGCTTAATGACTTGCTCCCTATGTTTTGCTCAACTGGAATTTTCGCACCACCCAGGACCACGTGCCCAGGGATAGCACTGCCCTTAATAGGCCAAGCCCTCCCACACCATTAATCAAATGGTTGCCCATGAGCCAAGCTGATGAGATATTTTCTCATGTGAGGTTCCCTCATTCCAGATATGTCTAGGTAAGTTTGTGTTGCATTGACGAAAGCCAACCAGCATGCTCCTCGGTCAGACCTGACCCTTGCCTTCTCCTTGGCCAAATCTTGCTTGTTTCACTCTCTTCCTTCTTCATGAAGCTCCATATTCATTATTTTTCTTCTTCACTGTTCCAAAATAAAGATAAAAAGTCAAGCTCTCCACCTATGCTAACCCACACAAGGCCTTTGTCCTGCTTTTCACCTGGCTGGCTCCTTCCTGCCTACACGTCTCAACATAGAAACCATCTCCCCATGAATACCTTCTCCAGTCCACCCAGCAAAACTAAGTCCCTCTTGTTCTCTAGATCATGTGTCCTTTATGAGGCTGACCATTGTTTACACTGCTTGAGCTCATCATTGTCTTTGTTTTGCTACAAAGATGAGGAACCCATACATACCACTGTCTCTAGGATCTGGCTCCGTACCTGTTTGAGTGAATTCCATCCTAAAGGGAATATGCAAATATTGTCTGCATCTTTCTGGGCAGTTTTCCAGCTGGTTCTTTGGAGTAAGCACAACAGAGCTGGTTGAGGATTAGAGATGTATGAAAACAGTGGTTCCCTAATGTGGGATACATCAGGAGGAGAATTGCAGGCTGCTAACACCTCTCTCTGATAGGCAGGTGCAACGGTTCATCTGCTCATATTGCAGGGAGGAGAGAATAGGAACACACACACACACACACACACACACACACACACACACACACACACGATTTGGGGGAAATGGTACTGTTTAAAAATTATGGCCCCAAATGTTCCTCAGATAGTAAACAGAAGCCCTATTTTGATGGGCTTTGCCAAGTGGGATTAAAGTAACATTCATTTGAATCAAATTATTCTATTTGTACTTATTTAATTTTAAGTTATGTTTATATTTGTGTGATGGGGGGTATGTACAACCAGAATTGGGCATGAGATGTCCTGGGGCTGGTTGTTATATTACAGGTGGTTACGAGCCACCCAACACTGTTTCTGGGAACTTAAATCTTCTGCTACAGCAGTAAGTGCTCTTAACCTCCAAGCCATCTCTCCAGCCCCTGAATCCAATTATTAGTAGTGTGGTTGTTTCACAGTTATGGTACCCAGGGAGACCATAGCGATGCAAAGGAGCAAGTAGTCAGATGGTAAGGAGTAGCCGCTGGTGTCCTCCCTGGCATTCCTCGTGGATTGGAGTCATGCCTGCTCTATAGCCCTCCTCAGCGGTGCCTGTGGCCAGTTAGAAGGATGATGGTGGCAAAGCAAGTAGAGATGTCTACTTCCTCGCCTTAAAAATCTAGTCCTGTCACCCTCATTTCTCACCCGGTCCAATGTCATGATGCCTTACCTTCAACACTGTTGGATTCATCTTTGAAAAGAATGGTTCTCACTAAAGGGATGCTCTCACAACGGAGCAGGAGCTTCGGTCCTGCTTGAGAAGGAGCCATAAATGATCCCTCTGAGTTCAGTAACTGGATGACCTGCCACTTGCTGCAGGATGTGTGGCTCTAAATGCGAGTGAATGGTGACCAGCTGTGAATCTCTCATCAACATGGTCCCACTCACTAAACTGCTAAATCTGTATGTTAGCATCTTTGAAGGACAAAGCCCAGAAGAAAGAGAAAACAGTACACTCTATATGAGTGGAAACCAAGAAGGGTGAAATTTCACTTGTCATTCATTTGTGCATTAAGCAGGTTTCATTTATCGCCCACCATGTAAAAATGTACAATACTTGAAATAGGGGCGGATTTGTAAAATTAGCCCTGGGTTCAAAGAGGAAAGACGATGGCTTCTAAGATAAATACAGTGCAGCTTGTGAGTACTGTTGTGGGGGTCAGTGCTACAAAGTCCTGTAGGAACCCAGAGGGGTGACTTGTGCTATGTGGCAGTTGAGAATGGCTTTGTTAAACAGATGGTATTAGAACTAGGCTTTGAAGTATAAGTAGGAGTTTTCTGGTAAAGAAGGGTAAGGTGATTCCAAGAAGACAAAATGGCCAACGTAAAGGCTTGAGGACACATTTGAAGAGAATAGAACTGGGAGATGTCTTAGTTACTGTTCTACTGCTGTGAGGAGACACCACGACCAAGGCAGCTTATAAAGGAAAGCATTTAACTGGGGGCTTGCTTACAATTTCAGAGGGTGAGTCCATAATCATCATGTTGAGAAGCAGACAGGCATGGTGCCGGAGCAGTAGCTGAGAGCTTTACATCCTGATCCTAAGGCAGAGAGAGACTCCACCAAGGTCACACCCCTGAATCCTTCTCCAACAGTCCACCCCTTGGTGACTAAGCATTACATGAGCCTATGGAAGTCATTAAATTAAAACCACAGCAGCCATACAGAGATGAGAAATCAGAGTCAAGGCAGACAGAGACTTGATAACAATGCATTGTTCATCATGCTTAACATCAGATTCCTTCCTAAAGCAATGCTGTGCCCGAATGACGTCACCAAGTGTGCTTCATAGCAAGGTTGTTTCTCTTAGAAAGAATTCCCTGGTGTATGTTAGGAATATTAAAAGACACAAGGTTAGGCAACCCAGTCAGGAGGCTTTTGTGATTATCTAGTCAAGAAACCAAGGTGTGACTTATCAAATGGACATCTGATTACTAAATCAGAGGAACTCAGCCTAGATCCACAGGTGCCATTTCTCACCTATCATAACAGCAAAAAGTTTTACTTGTTAAGAACACACTTAGTTGACAAGGCTGTGAGAAAACAAACCTATTTTGCTGGCTGGAGTGTGGAATGGTACTGCCATACAGAGAACTTGAGTCCAGTCAAGCCATGTATACCTTTATGCATTGACTAACAAGAACACACTCAGGATTTACCACGAAGATATGCTTTCATACTACAAAGCAAGATGTATGTATAGGGTACTCAACTGCAAACCTTTTTGTCCTAAAAACAGAAACACTTCACATACTTATTCAAAGGAATCTTTCTGAATTAAGAATGCATACAGCAGAGTATTATGCAGACATGAAAAGAATATGAAAACTCTCTATAAATTCTTGTTACATAATTTTTAGGGTGTGTTATTACATGGGAAGAGCAAACACGAAGGAATCCAAAGAGTGTGTCAGCTTTTATTTAATATGACAGGAAAATGTGATATGAGCATTTATATTTGCTTCTTTCTGCAAAAGAGATATTAGAAAGTATAAATAAAATAATGAAAATCATTGCCAATAAAGGGTGGATAACAACAAGCTAGAAAGGATGATAAAATCAACACAGACATCGAGCATTCCAATCCTGGAGAGAGCTTTCTGTGGCTTACAGGAAACCATCTTCTCACTGTGTCCTCCCAACGTACAGAAGGAGAGAGTGCTCTGGCCTCTCTCAGAGGGACACAAATCCCATCACAAGAGCTCTTGTGACTTCATCTCCCATAGCTACCTCCTGATGATCCTATCTCTAAGTTCCATTAAGTGGGGATCAGAGATTTAATATGAACTGGGAAGAAGAGTCTCTGGCCATACCAACAAGAATGTGCCCAGTTTCGTCTGACTTCTGGAGTACTATTCCATCCACAGTACTTCAATAGTTGTGGGTGGGTGGGTAAAGGGTGTCTCTATTCTCATGCAGTGTATATTCCCATGGAAATAATCACACACACACACACACACACACACACACACACACACACACACACTATGTTGAGGGAAATACATGCTATGAAGAAAGGTTGGAGTAGTAGGGTGAGGGAGAGACTGGACATTATAGCATGTGGGATAGATATGAGAGCAATGGACGCAAGCCATCAAACATCTAGTTAGAGCCTGTGAAAGCAGTTCTGGGATGGGCTCAGGTTTTACCGGGAAATGGGGGAAGAGAGAAGGAAGAAAGTGACAGAGCATGTGGACCAGAGGGTAATCATGAAGGGGTAGGAGAGAAACTTCAGCTTGTATTCTGAGAGAGGTAGATGATGACAGAAGGGATGTGATACAAACCTACTGCTTTGCAACCTAACTGAAAACATCATCATCATCATCATAATAATAATAATAGTGAAATGATATGACCCAGCAGTAGCACTATGGAGAATATACAGCAGAGAATGCTGCCTGAGTGTAACTCATGGTGTTACCTCAGGAGGAAGGGAAGGTGACGGGGAGGACCAGGGTGACGGAGGAGAAGCTTGCGCAGGTGAGCAGGCTGGCCACCAAGACATAAGGGCTCTGTAGACACAGTGGGGTGAGGTGGGTGAGGTCAGGAGGCAGCCAGGGTTAACGAAAGGCAAAGCAGGAACAAAAAAAAATAAGACAGGGTGATACCCCTGGTCTTGGAGATCTGGGTTAGAGAGAGTGGGGGAGCAGGAAGATGTTCTGAAACAGTAGGATCAGAAGTCTGGGGTCTGCAGAAGGGGAAGAGTGGCTCCCCTGAAGACCAACCTGCACAAGGCTTGGGGCACAATACACATGCTCAGGAGCAAGTTCTCAAAGGCTTCAAGATTGTGAGGAACCCTCTTGGAATGTACAGCGAGCCAGCTGTTAATCAGAGGGATATGGGAAACCTTTCTATTAACAACAGCCCATTGTGTAGTGTGAATTCTAATTGGTTTTAATAAAAATCTGGAGTCAGCTATTGGGGTAAATACTGAAAGATGAGAGAAGTAAAGGAGCAACCACAGTCACCTCTGACCTCTATGACTCCTCAGCCAAAAAAAAAGGGGGTGAGCTCCTGTCTCTCCCTGCCTTATATTCCCCTCTCTGCCCAGCCACATCACTTCCTGTCTCTACCTCCCTAGTGCTGGGATCAAAGGCATGAGATCCCAGGTGCTGGATTAAAGGTGTGAGCCTCCACCGCCTGGCCTCTGTGGTTTACTAGTGGCTAGCTACCCCCTCTCATCTCCAGAGACCTGGGAAACCCTCCTTGGATTTCCTTTGCTGCCTCTGTAAATGGAGCCAATGCTACTTACTCATTGTGTTGTGTGGAGGACTAAAGCAGATGTTGTTAAAGACATAGGACGATGGCAAGTAGTTAGAACAGCAACACTAGAATTAAAGATCCATTAACCCAAACGGTACAGAAAAATAATAGAAAGGAAAATTTGTGGATTTGGGGTCAACCCATATTAAATCAGCAACAGAATTTTCCACAGTTCAACTTAGACCCATTGTTCAAGGTTAACAAATGTTCCTTACATTGTTAAATACCAGTTACATTTCTCTGCTTTGTCAACAGGAAAGAAATTTAAAAGGAGACACTAGATGGTATTTATTTTAGCACCTTTGAGATTCACATGTCAACAATAAAAATTCATATGGTAG
This sequence comes from Peromyscus attwateri, assembly GCA_902168425.1. NCBI lineage: Eukaryota > Metazoa > Chordata > Mammalia > Rodentia > Cricetidae > Peromyscus > Peromyscus attwateri. The sequence goes on along the minus strand of CABHPP010142573.1, from coordinate 8,028 downwards.
AAAGCAATTATGGATGTCTCCTGTTTGAGTGCATGGCACACATTATAGAACCAGGACATACCCAAGAGATAACTATAACGAATGTCCTGACCCCCCACCCACCCACCCACCCACGTATAGGAGGACCAAAATCTTGGGTCAAGGAAGGTAGCTTGCTCTTTTACTATGAAGAAACCAGCGCCCCATACCTCACTTTTTTAATTGTTTACTTTTTTTCCTTTTTAGCTCATATAACCCATCTGACCTTGAACTCACTATGTAGCTCAGTGTGGTGGTTTGAATGAGAATGGCCCCCAGAGACTCATACATTTGATTACTTGGCCACCAGTTGGTGAAACAGTTTGAGAAGAATTAGGAGGTGTGGCCTTGTTAGAAGACGTATGTCATTTCAGGGTGATCTTTGAGGTTTCAAAATGCCTATCCCATTCCCAATAGCTCACTCTGCCTCCTACTTGTGGATGAGGTGTGAGCTCTCAGCTCCTACTCTAACACCATGCCTCCCTACCTGCTGCCATGCTCTCTACCATGATGGTCACAGACTTGCCCTCTGGAGCTCCAAATTAAATACTCTATTATAAGTTGTCTTGGTCATGGTGTCTCATCACAGCAAAAGAAGAGTAATTAAGATAGGGGAGACAACCTCAGGTTTCTCATCCTCCTACCTCACTTCCCAAGTGTTGGGATTACAGGCATGCACCACCATGCCAGGATCCAATGAGCAAGCCTACCGTCCAAGTAATGCAAGTCCATGGAGGGAGACAGAATATTAACTGCATGCTGAACATCCAAGACATCTTTGAACCCACATTATACTGCCATCTTTTCTGTCCTAACAGAATGGAACTAAGGCTCAGAAATACTGAAGCAATTAGCCTAAAGTCTCAAAGCTACCTGTGTAGAGAGCCAAGGTGTCAGACTTACTCATCTCTACAGAATAGCCATTAAAACATCCACAATAATATTCCCTTCATGGTTCATCTGACAGGAGCAAGGCTGACCACAGCTCTCCCATCTTTTACGGTCTACTTGAAGAAATGAGACTGTGACAAATACATTCAGGAGTATTTGTTGGGTGTGTTTAAGGTGTTGGCAAGGTGGGGGTAAGGAGGGGAGTGCAGGCCTGCTCTTGGGAGCAGTTGGGACTTGAGTACCCCATGCAAAGTGCCCAGTGCCGTAGGCTTGCAGGCTACTCACGAGCTCTTAGTGGAGAGCCCCCCTGCCTGAGGCCATGCCACACATGCCACTGACACCCAGGCTCCCTACAGAACTGAGTATTCAGAGACTCAAGGGCGGTAGGCATGGAAAAGACAGAAGGGGATTTGAACTCTGGAGCCTAGTCTAGATCTAACTCCACCCTCTCTAAGCCTGGGGTCCTCTGTCAGCCCTTCCACAGCTGAGCTAATATGAACATGTGAATACATTTAGGAGAAAAGCTCAATGAAGGAACTTCCCAAAAGAGCTTTGGAAATAATGGCAATATTCAGTTTTGTGTGTTTTTTTCTTGTGGATTCCTGCTGATCAACTCTGGTTTATATTGTCAGCAATATGTGAAGGCCCATGAAGTGGGCCTGTTTGTGAGTACCCCAGACCCCTCTCATATACCCATGAAATTCTGTATATGAGAACTCCAAACCCCTCCTTTATACCCACAAAGTACTATATGTAAGTACCCCAAGTCTCTCTATTATTCTCATGAAATACTGTATATGAGTACCCCAAACTCCTCCCTCATACCCATGAAGTACTGTATGTGAATACTCCAAGTCTCTCCATTATACCCATGAAGTACTGTACATGAGTACCCCAAACCCCTCCCTTCTACCCATGAAGTACTGAATGTCTGTACCCCAAGTCTCTCCCTTATAGAAAGGGTTGATTACATACACGTCTTTGGTGTGTATGGGGGTTGGGGATGTGTAGACAGGGGCTTAGCCTTGAACTCAGAGATCTACTTGCCTCTGCTCCCCGAGTGCTAGGATTAAAAGTGTGTGCCACCAAACCATCTGCCTTACACATCCTTTTTCTAGGTGAGGAGACACAGATAGAAGTGAGTGCCAGACATCTTTCCAGGCCATCTCCTTCTCTTTGTCTTCTCTGGGGCCTAGATAGAAGCAGCATGCACTGGCCACATGTGTAATTTCAGTGAACAGAGAGTCAAGAATATAAAGGAAGAGGGCTGGAGAGAGGACTTGGTGGTTAGGAGCACGGGCTGCTATTCCAGAGGACCTGGGTTCAATTCCCAACACCCATATGGCGACTCACAATTGCCTGGACCTGCAGTTTCAGGGCATCTAATGCTTTCTTCTGGCCACCTTGGGCATTGCACACATTCATACATGCAGGCAAAACTTACCCATAAACATAAAATAAAGTTTTAAAAGTCTTTTAAAGAAAATAAAGGAAGAAATCTCTGAAACATTCAGCTTCTCTGGACCTGTGCGTGAGAGCTGCCCTCTTCACTGTGGTTCTGACTGTCTACAGCAGTGGTTCTCACCCAGGGCTCACATATCAGACATTTACAGGACAATTCACAACAGTAGCAGAATTACAGTTATGAAGTAGCAATGAAAATAATGTTGTGGTTGGGAGTCACCACAACATGAAGAACTAAAGAAGAATTTAAGGGTTACAGCACCAGGAAGGTTGAGAACCACTGGTCTATAAGCTGGTCTTATAACCACTGGTCTATAACACACTGGGTCAAAAGGCTATGCCCGGACTTCTGAGCTCCAATATTCTGACACAGGCTCCCTATCACAGGATGGCAACGCAGCAGCTGTGTAACCATCTGAGCGTGCCTGGACATCTGGCTGGTGACCTTCCAAAGGGCTCTATCCTAAGCAGTCCCCAGACGAGCACTCTGATTTCCATGTGGCCCTGGGCCAGGACTGTGTGCCTGGCTGCTGGCAGCCAGCTGCTGAGCTGCAGATGACACCGATCATGGAGAGCTGGGCTACCATCTCAGTTCTTTCAACGGCCAGATCACAAAAGATGGGTCAGATTTATTCGCCTTGCTCTGAATCCTTGGTCAGAAAGACACGGGAGAATCCAAAACGTCAAGTTGAGGGTGTCTGTGAACACCGTCTTCACTATGACTTCAGCCTTCCTTCTTGGTTACCCGCAGTTGTTTAAAGGGAGCTGCAGGCAGTTTGTGCAGATGTCCAGGGGGCAGGCTTCCAGTAACATCTCACTGACACTGTGGCCTTCTCCAGGAGTTCAAGAACATTTGCAGCCAGTTTATTACATTCAGCGCAGTGGCTCGACAGTGTTACGATGGGAAGCCCCAGCAGATTCGAGTAGTCTTCCCCCACTGAGTCTGCTGGAAGATGGGAAAGGGGTAGGCTGTGAAGGCAGAGGAGGGGCCTGACCCTTGACAGTGCATTCAAGCCTCTGAAGAAAAAAAGCAAGGCTGCCTTATATTAGCACGACACTAGATTCACCAGAACTTTCTTCCATCGGCCCATTACATGAGGCACTCTGGGTTCGTGTCTTCAGAAGACAGGAGAGCCCAAATAAGAGGAGCCACTGTGTCCACACTGCCTTGTCTAAAGTCTTCCGCTGATATATCAAAACGATGTATTTGAACTCACGCCCTGAGGAATGTTTTTGTGTGTATCTGCAGGGGCACGCATGAGTGTGAGGAGGTGCACACGTATGAGGAAGTCAGAGGGCAACCTCAGCTGTCACTCCTCTCGTCCAGCTTGTAGTTTCCTTGAGTCAGGGTCTCTCACTGGTCCAGATCACAAAGTAGGTTAGACTGGCTGTCTGATGTCGGCCTGTCTCTGCCTCCTATCCTCTGGGATTTCAAGCATGATTTTGGGGGAAATGGGGTGGGTCCTGAGCTTGAACTGGGGTCCTAATGCTGGCAAGGCAAACACTTGACCAAGCCACCTTGATAAATTCTGAGAGGCTTTCGACGTGTGCCATTCCCTGTGCCCCTGATCTACCCTCCCTGGTCCATCACTGAGGCATGCAGAGCCACTGAGAGCACCAGGACAGCGGTGCTTCTCACTACTCACTAGGAAAAGAGAAAATCCTACATTTCCAGAGGCGGGTTCCCGTGGCTCCACCCAGGCTTTGTCTGGAGCCTTAACTTATCACTCGGAGTATTTGGGCAAATGTGTCAACAGCAAGGTACAGCTATGCTCTACTTACAGGAACCACAGCCACAAAGTCGCCTGAATATCCTCTAACGGCCACTACCGTGGAAAGGGGGTGGTTGGGAGCAGAACACTCATGAACAAAGAAACATCCCCACACTGTATATTTGCAACAAATGAATTTCATTTTCCAAAAAGAGGGGCTGGAAAACAAGCCAAAGAAAAGGCCTTGAGAAATTCCAACTCATATTAAATCTCCCAAGCAGCAGAGGGTTCCTTTCTGGTGGTTTTCGCTGATAGACATTTTTTTGTGCTTGTCTATTTTATGTTGTGAGTGTTTGAGTGTGAATACCGAAATGTAAGCAATTTGAAAATCTGTATATTCACCACCTAAATATGTTAAACTATTAATATTTTATTCAGTCAGTTTCTTGTTTTTATGCTTTTGTTGGTTTTGGATAGGTTTTTGGAGGTTTGGTTTGGTTTGGTTTGGTAAAAAGTGAATCATTTGTCTACACGGATGATCCCTGATCCTATGCGCTTTCCTCTGCTCCAGTAGGTAACCACTGAGGCTTATGGTATCAGTCTCATGAAACCCTTTTGAAAGTATCTGCTATATGCCGGGAGGAGCGGCACACAGCTGTAATCCCAGCACTCAAGAGGAAATGGCCAAGTGACAGATTCCCGATTGTGGAGGGTTAGAATGTTGCAGACCTAGAAGCAAATGATCTAGCTTTAGTCTCCTTAGTAGCCAGCCATTTTCCATCTCATGTCTGACCTAACATCCTTTTAACTAACAGGTAAAACTGTTAAAAAAAAATGGATTCTTAACAGACAGCTAACTTCCACCAACCCAAAAGCTAAGAATGGCATCAATAAATGCCCTGATTTTCTTTGTTTTGCAACCTAAAGAAGTTTGTGTAATTGCTTCCGTGTTGGAGCATGCCGTTTGGGACAGCCTGAATCCATGCTCACAGACCATAGCCTGAATCCATGCTCACAGACCATAGCCACTGATATGTGGCCCGGAATAAACTATGCTGTTCCCGTTGAGGGGAGAAAGCTGTACTTCGCATGCATAGGTCCATGAGTTCAGATCTCCACTAGGGAGAGGCGCAGCTTGTGAAGGAGCAGGTGGACCGCTCTCAGAAACCTTTACCGTGAGAGGACAAGTCCTGGTGGACCTGTAGTACCCCCTCAGGCCCATGCTTTGATACTAGATACCCAACTGGTGGCGATTTTGAAGTCTGTGGAGCCTTTAGGTAGAGGGGCCTGTCAGAAGGAAGTGGGCCACTCGGAGCTGACCATGAAGGCGATGACCCCACTGGCTCCTGTCTGGCTCTCTCTGCTCCCTGGTCAGGCACCTCATGGACAGCTTCCCTTTGTGTTCCCACTACAACAAAAATGGAATCATCCCCATAGCTGTGCTTTCCTGCCACAGGGAACCGAAATCCCTCTGAACCCATGAATCAAAATAACCCTGAGCTCTCTCTGTCAGGTATCTGTCTGGTCACGATGATGCAAAAACAATGAAAACAAGGACACTTTGTATGTGTCTCTCTGTGTTGGTGGTATGCATGCACATGTGTATGCATGTTCACACATGTGTGTGTAAGAGAGTGTGTGAATATATATGTGTGCATGGGCATGTGTGCATGGGCATGTGGAGGACCAGAGCCAATGTTGGAAACTTTCTTCAATCAGTCTCCACCTTATTCTCTGAAGCAGAGTCTCTCAATAGTGCCTGGAGTTCATTGATAAGACAAGTCTAGCTAGCCAGCTTATTCCAGGGGTTCTGTCTGCGTTCTAAGCAGGCTGGGATTACAGGTGGACCATCGCAACCATCTAGCACTCACGCGGGTGCTGGGTATCCAAACGTCCATTCTCACACTTGCGTAGCCAACACTTTACCCATGGAGCATCTCCGGAGCCCCCAAGGATACTTTTACTGTCCAGCCATCAGCTAACCACAGCATTTCCTCCCCACCCTACTCATGCACTAAAAACTGTAATCATGATTAATCCTAGAAAAAGAGGTGGCATTCCCTTCTAAATTTTCTTTTGTTCTATGTGATGGCTTTGTATTCGGTAGATGATGCTAAAGTGTCAGTGAACACGTGTGAGTTCCCTCGTGTCCTGATCAGGAAATGGACACTCCACAACCCTCTGGGAAGATCCTTCCCCAGTCCCAGTATCAGGGACACTTTAACTGCATGAAGAAGCTGCAAATCGCTGCTGCTTACCCTGTTGGTGCATTTCACAGGCTAATTTTTATTTTGCATTGTGCTTTCCATACAACTGCCTCATGAAAAGACCTCCACCAAGAACTATGCAAATGTAGCAAGGGCTGTGGAGACAGGTAAATAATAAAAATTACCAGCTAGGAGAACATTTTCCATGAAACTCCTCTACAAAGAGCATGCTTTAACGTGGATGCTGCATCATTAAACAATCAGAAAACTAAGACAGGCACACTGGCTTGCATCTAGCCGAATGTTTGTGTCTTGAGTTAATTCTTCCTGGTATAAGACAGCCAGGTTTTGAACCTTGGCTTTCTTAGTATCAACTGTATGGCTTTGAACCATTTATGTTTATTTTGTCTCCAGAAATTAGTCCTGGTCTCTGTTTGTAAAATACAAATAGTTGTGCACCCATCTCCTTGGATGGTTCTGAGTACTGGGTGTTAAGTACAGTATCAAACAACACCCATCTCCTAGGATGATTCTGGGTACTGGGTGTTAAATGCACATCCCTGAGCACATAGAAAGTCTTCAGTGATGTTGTAACTGTTAACTGATAGACGGATTTCCTGGTCCTCATCTCTAACCCGCTGAACTCCCCGCAGCTGGCCTCTATCAGCCTCTGGCCTCCTCACAGTCCCCTTTCCCACCTCTCTGAGGCAGTTGACAGGCTGCTCCACTGTGTTCTTCCCATCACACATATCTGCCCCCCCCCCCCCATAAACTCACCTTCGCACTAGCCACATGAAACCATCCCCAGTCTCTGGGGGGCAGCTCTTCAGTGCTATTCTGTCTTCCCTTTCTCTACACTCTGTTCCTGGAATGTCTATGACTTCTTGTCCTATTCAAAATGTCCTGTCCTGGCTCCAGTGCTCGATGAAGCCACCTCTGGCTCTGCACATGGCTCATGGCATTGCCAAGTTTTACTTAAGGGATAAACTTCTTAGCCATATTGTGAGCTCCATGAAGGAAGGAAGTGCCTTTTTTAACTGCATATGTCACATACAGAAGGTCCCCAAGGCATGGTCATGACATGGATGTGTGGACAGACTGTTGCTTCTGAGCTGTTCCCATCTGGTTAGGCCACAGAAGGAAGGTGGCTGCCTTCTCTTTCTGATTACAAAATGCAAACAGAATAAGACCCTCAAGACACCCAAGCAAATGCTCTGGGATACTTGAAAACACTAAGCCTGCATGCACTTGACCCTCATGTGAAAGAAGACATCTTCAGGGATAAAATAAAGAGAAGAGTGAGGTTCCTCCAGTGGTCAAACTGCCCTAGGCTATCTGCTTTTTAAAGGATGTTTTAAAAGATGCTAATCAAAAGCATCTTAGAAAGAATTGGCACTCACCTCACCCATCCTGGACTGTGAGAAGATGAAGTTCTCAGTGGCCATGGTAACTCCATATTAAGGAGTGCCCCTACCCCTACTGCCTTTAGGATTTCTGTGAGGTATATAGGGGGCACCAGGGCAGAATTTCCTCTGGGAGACCCTGAAGTATACTCGTTATCACAGTAAAGGGGTCCAGAAGTGACTCACGATTGAAACCATGGTCTCATGTCAATTCATCACATCATGTGACCTTTCCAACTACAAAGCAAATATCCACCAGACACAGTCTGTATCTTTGGAGGCTGTAAGTGGGCAGTGAGTAAGAGAATCAGTCAAATTCTGCTAACGTTAGTG
>CABHPP010142572.1:36343-52258 GCA_902168425.1 Peromyscus attwateri | reverse complement strand
GTGTGCATTTGTGTGTCGAGAATATAATACAGCATCAAATGTCATTTATCAAATGTATCACTTGCAGTCCACTTTTTATTAAAATAAAAAAGAGTCTCTCTGACCAGGAACTTGCCAAGTCTGCTGACATAGGTACCCTGTATATTGATGTATCCTGATTTCCCATGTCACTTCTCCCCCGTTTTCTTTATTTCTTTTTCTTTTTTTCTTTTTTGTGTTAACTTATTTGCTCATGCTTACAAGAGAAACACTTTAACAGCTGAGCCATGCCTCAACAGGGCAGCATCGTATTGGATGTTTGAATGTTACATGATAACAAACCATTAATGGAAGATATCTTCTAATTGCTTTTAACTATTAGAATTATTGAAACTATTTTATTGAAAAGAAAATGAAATTTGTTCTAAGTATTTTAGTATGCTGCACCAAAAAATAATGATAATGTACATCACAGTCATTTAATTTATCCACTCACACAACAGAGATGCATTGCAGGCTGAGTGAGCAATATAAGAAAGTGTCTTTAAATGGAACACAGCCAAAGCACTTTACTTCTAAAAAAAAGTGAACTGTTTCCTGAAAATATCAAATGCTATGAGATACCATTATATTTAAATCAGAGACAACAAGAATATAAAGCAGAAGGTTATTAAGAGAAACATTCAGAATGTGTTTGATTACTGCGGGTCCTAATCACAGAAAGAGGACATTTGAAGAGCAATCAATAGGTCCAGAATGATGAAATCATCATGCTTATGAATATAAGCAAGCCCTAAATGAGAACAAAATCCTCTCTTTTTCTATACAATCATCTGTGTGTGTGTGTGTGTGTGTGTGTGTGTGTGTGTGTGTGTGTTTAAGTAGGGAAACATGTGTGGGAAAAATAACAAATAATTGCATTGTTTACAGTTAATTGGGATGATTTGAATGTCATCAAGAGCCTATATACTCTTTTTTTCAATATTATAGAATTTCCAAAACAGGAAACTAAAATCTAGAGATGTGCTAAACTAAACCAACAGTCAAAACATTACTACATCAACTGCCTTGCTATTGCTGTGGTAATACACCATGACCAAAAGTGTTATTAAAAAAGAGACTATTTTGAGTTTTCTTTCCAGATGGATGTTACCTTCCCATTATTGTGGGAAGGATGGCAGAATGCATCAAGCATAGCACCTGGAGCAGGAAGCTGAAAGATCACAACTCTCACACAGTATGAAGCAGGGCAAGTGAACTGGATATAGGGCCAAACTATGTACTGTCAAATCCTGCCCCCACGACCATCCCTCCTCGAGCAAGGCTGATATTCCTACAACTTCCATAAAAGCACAACTATCTGGTGGTCTACTCTTTTATTTATTTTTTTCTTTATTCCTTTTTTTAATTAAGAAAATTTTTTCATTCATTTTACACACCAATCAAAGATCCCCCTCTTCCCTTCTCCCACTCCCAACCCACACCCCTCTCCCACCCACAAGAAGGCACAGGGAGGCACATCCAGTAGAGGCAAGTCCAAGCCCTTCCCCCTGCCTCAGGACTGGCACAAGGTGTCCCATCATAGGTAGTGGGCTCCAAAAACCCACTCATGTACCAGAAATGATCTTACTGCCGGGGGGCTTCCCAAGCAGATCAAGCTACATGACTGTCTCACCATGCAGAGGGCCTAGTCCAGTCCTCTGTAGACTCCACAGCCGTTGATTCAACTTTCATTAGTTTCCTCTAGTTTGATTTGGTTTCCCCATCATGATCCTGATGCACTTGCTCATAGAATCTCTCTTCTCTCTCTTTGACTAGGCTCCCGGAGCTCTGCCTGGTGATTGGCTGTGGATCTCTGCATCTACTACCATCAGTCATTGGAGAAAACTTCTGTGATGACAGTTAGGGTATTCACTGGTTTGAGCTCTGGGGCAAGCCAGTTCTGTTCATGCACCCTCTCCACTATTGCTAGTAGTCCAGGCTGGGGTCATCCTTGGTGATTCCTGGCAACTTCCCTAGTAGCAGGTTTCTATCTCCATGATATGTCTCTCTACTCTTTAGATACTTGAGCCTATAAAGCACATTCCCTTTTAACCAACCACTGTCACACTGAGAGAAGAGTTAAAGATGTAGATCCCAGTGAAGTGATGCCTGAATCAAGAATATAGTGGTAGAACATCCTATCATTAGGAATTTAATTATGTATTCTGTGCCTCAGTTCAGTAATCTGAGAAAGGATAATATCTATGAAATATTCTCAGTGTTGTTGTGAAGACCATGAGGGTTAGTACATGTAAAACACTGAGAATATAGCCAATAATAAAGAGATACAACCTTTGGCATTTCATTATGTAAATCTAATATAATTGTTCAGTACATTTATATAATGGTTATTCTTAGTGTTGGAATGGAAAATAAAGACTAACACATACATGGTGGTAAGAGGCTACACTTAAGAATTAATGTCTGTATTGTTTCAAGTCACATTAATACTGCTAATTTATTTGCCAGAACATTATATTGATCAAGGATATCTTCCAGGCCATTTCTTTCAAGATCACTGCAAAGTTTACACATAATTATGTTTTACAAAGAATAAATGGTGGACTGGAGAAATGATTCAATAAATAGTGTTTGTCATTTAAACATCACAGCCTGGGTTTGATCCTCAGCATTCACATTAAAAGATAGACTTGGTGGTGTGTGTGCTTGTAATCCCAATGCTGGGGAAGAGAGACAATGTGATTTCTGGATCTTCTATGCCAGTCAGCTTAGCCTAATCAGTGAACTCCAGGCCATTGAGAGAAATTCCTTTGACAAAATCAAAGACTTCTAAAGCATGGCAAAAATTTGTTCTCTGGCCTCCATATAATCAGGAACAACTATGCACACATACCCACAGATTCATAGCTTTACACACACACACACACCAAATGAATTTGAGGACTAGCAATATTTTGCTAATATTTCATGAAAACCATGAATTTCAGGAATAGTTTTTTTTTTCATTCCTCATTTGAATCTTGTACTATGTTAATGAATGCATTAGTAAAAGGAAGAGTAGTCAAAATAACCTAAGGACAAGTGAATCTCAGGACTGGTTGACACACAGGCTGCCTGCATTGCCATTAAAGGAGGGACTGTGAGGTTTCCTTTGAGTAACTTACCTGATTCTTCATTATCCGTATTCATAAAACTGAAGCAAAGTGTAAAACATACAACAATGTACTGTCAATGGTAGGAATGAAGAATTTAGCTGTCTGTGAGAATACAGGTTTTTCTGAAAATAGCCGTTTTTGCATGTCTGTCAATTAATGATGATGATGACGATGATGATGATGATGATGGTGATGATGATAGCAGCAATATATGATCTGTGTCTATGGGATCCTCTAGTCTGAATATTAACAGTCCCCAAATGTACACATGGCTGAGTGATCAAGGTGATACTATGGGAAAGTGTATAGAATTCTACATTGTGATTGTTTTCAGCATTCTACAAATTTTGTAACCCTCTTTAAGCATATGATTGCAAAATATGGGGCAATCATTATATACTTTGAAAGATAGATACCACATGAATTAATGCAAACAATATAATTAAAAGGATCAAATCTCAATATAGTGGGTCCTCTATTCTCAGGAGACAAAGAAAGAGAGTTTTCCAAGTTCAAGGTCCAAAACATGTTTTTTAATTCATATGTTGTATTATGAGTTTTAATTAGATACTCTCTGAGAAATTTTTGAATATATTCATTTGGTTAAATAGACAATTTAATTATTTCAGTCTTTGCTCCAAAACATAAAGTCTACTTAAAACAATATTTTGGTCATCTAATCCACAGAGTTTCTCTATCAGCAACCTCAGTTGGGGTCTTTCAAGATGTTACATCAATTGAAAAGCTCTATTGCATTTTTATATATTCTATAACTCTCCAGATTTACAAATAGAACAATAAGAATATTTTCTTTTCTTCTTTATATTTTTTTATTTTATAATTAATTTAATTTTATATATCAGCCATGGATTCCCCTGTCCTCTGTCCTCCCACCTGCAGCCTTTCTCCCCAATCCACCCGCATTCCCACCGCCTCCAAGGCAAGATCTCCCCTGGGGAGTCAACCCAGCTGGGTAGATTCAGTTGAGGCAGGTCCAGTCCCCTCCTCCCTGCACCAAGGCTGAGCAAAGTGTCTCAGGACAGGCCCTAGGTTCCATAAAACCAGCCCATGCACCAAGGACAGGTCCTGGTTCCACTGCCTGGGGGCCTCCTAAGCAGTTCAAGCTGATCAGCTGTCTCACTTTATCCAGAGGGCCTGGTCCAGTTCCATTGGGACTTCTCAGCTGTTGGTTCACAGTTCATGTGTTTCTGCTAGTTTGGCTATTTGTCCCTGTCCTTGAGGAAAGAAATTGAAGAAGATGTCAGAAAATGGAAAGATCTCCCATGCTCATGGATAGGTAGGATTAACATAGTAAAAATGGCAATATTATCAAAAGCAATCTACAGATTCAATGAAATCCCCATCAAAATACCAGCACAATGCTTCACAGACCTGGAAAGAACAATATTCAACTTCATATGGAGAAACAAAAATCCAGATAGCCAAAAGAATCCTGTACAATAAAACAACCTCTGGAGGCATCACAATCTCTGACTTCAAGCTCTACTATAGAGCTACAGTAATAAAAACAGCTTGGTACTGGCATAAAAACCAATATGTGGACCAATGGAACAGAACTGAAGACCCTGACATTAATCTGCACACCTATGACTATATGATTTTTGACAAAGAAGCCAAAACTGTACAATGGAAAAAAGAAAGCATCTTCAACAAATGGTACTGGCATAAGTAGATGTCAACACGTAGAAGACTGCAAATAGATCCATATCTGTCACCGTGCACAAAACTTAAGTCCAAGTGGATCAAAGACCTCAACATAAATCCAGTTACTCTGAACCTGATAGAAGAGAAAGTAGGAAGTAGCCTTGAACACACTGGCACTGGAGACCACTTCCTAAATATAACACCAGTAGCACAGACACTGAGAGAAACAATTAATCAATGAGACCTCTTGAAACTGAGAAGCTTTTGTAGGCCAAAGGACAAGGTCAATAAGACAAAATGACAGCCTACAGAATGGGAAAAAAGCTTCACCAACTCCATATCTGACAGAGGACTGATATCCAGAATATATAAACAACTCAAGAAATTAGACATCAAAATACCCAACAGTCCAATTAAAAAATGGGCTATATAGCCAAACAGAGAATTCTCAACAGAAGAAGCTCAAATGGTTGAAAGACATTTAAGGAGTTGCTCAACATCCTTAATCATCAGGGAAATGCAAATCAAACCAAGTCTGAGATACCATCTTACACCTGTCAGAATGGCTAAGATCAAAAACACTGAAGACAGCTTATGTTGGAGATGATGTGGAGCAAGGGGAACACTCCTCTACTGTTGGTGGGAATGCAAACTTGTACAGCCACTTTTCAAATCAATATGGGCTTTCTTAGAAAATTGAGAATCAACCTCCCTTAAGACCCAGTTATACCACTCTTGGGCATATATCCAAGGAATGCTCAATTATACCACAAGGACACATGCTCAATTATGTTCATAGCAACATTATTTGTAATAGCCAGAAACTAAAAATAACCTAGATGCCCTTCAACTGAAGAATAGATAAATAAATTGTGGTACATATACACAATGGAGTACTACTCAGCAGAGAAAAACAATGACATCATGCAGTTTGCAGGCAAGTGGGTGGAACTATAAAATATCATCCTGAGTGAGGTAACCCAGACTCAGAAAGACAAACATGGTATGTACTCACTCATAGGAGGATACTAGATGTAAAACAAAGGATGACTAGACTGCTACTCACAACTCCAGGGAGGCTACCTAGAAAACAGGACCCTAAGAGAGACACAGGGATCGCCCAGCAACAGAGAAATAGATGAGATCTACATAAGCAAACTGGGCATGAGGGGAGGTAGTGGAAGGCAAGGGTCAGGGGAAAGAGAGCTTAGGAGAGCAGGAGGTCCTAGCTGGATCAGAAACTGAGTGGGAGAACAAGGAAAAAGATACCATGATAAATGAGAACCCCATGGGAATAGGAAGAAACAGAGTGCTAGAGAGGTCCCCAGAAATCCACAAAGGTACCTCTACTATAGACTACTGGCAATGGTTGAGAGAATGCCTGAGCTGACCTACTCTGGTAATCAGATGGCCAAACACCCTAACTGTTGTGATAGAACTCTCACCAATGACTGATGGAAGTAGATGCAGAGATCCACGGCCAAACCCCAGATGGAGCTCCCAGAGTCCAGTAGATGAGAGAGAGGAGGGATTATATGAGAAAGAAATATCGAGATCATGATTGGAAGAATATTTTCTTAACCTGTAATTGCTTCTTTCTTGTACCTGCCTGTGCTTTTGATTGCATTAATATATTTTGTTTGAAATAATGGCCAAAAGGCATTTACATTTTTTGAAGAGGGAGGGAAGTCATTCCATGAGAGTGAGATTGTCTAGCATGTTATAAGTTCAAGGGCTTTGATTACCAATAGCAAACATATGCATATGCACTGACGTGTGTGTGTGTGTGTGTGTGTGTGTGTGTGTGTCTGTGTCTGTGTCTGTGTGTCTGTGTTTATGCACAGACACACACACAACACCATCTACACAGCTAGCATTTCTACTCTATGTTTCTCTGTTGTGCAGTTTTGTCCTTTTCTTCTGTGCCTCGTATTATCTTCAGATGAACATTGGGCTTAAATATTGCAATTCTGTGTTATTAAAGTAGCTTTGGGTGGCTTCTGTTACTACATTATAGCCAAAGCCATTTACATTGTTGGTCTTTCTGGGACAGTCTGCTTCAATCATGTCTGATCTAGGAAAGAACAAGATGACTGTGAAACATCATTTTAGATGATGGGAGTCAGAAATAGCCAGGATCTCTCCCAAATGCTGAAAGGATGTAAAGTAATTGGGTGAGAACTCACACTCACTACAAACAACAAACAAACAATTTTATCATTTTTCTGCTCTGATTTTGAACCTTTGTGTTAAATGTCAAATGATTACTAAGAGAAGGTGGGAGGAATTTAGAGATACTCAAAACCCCGGACTGATTCCTCAGTCTCAGCTCTTTGGAGAAGTTTCTTGCGTTGTATTAAAAATCCACCTTCCACTCTCCAACCAGCTACTGGCTTCCTGGGCCCTTTTATATGCAGTCCCCTCCCTCTTGCCTCTTCTTTTCCCAAATTTCAGTTAACGGTTCAAAAAAAAAAAAAAAAGCCATGAGGTGGTCCTTTCCACCATGCACTATATTCTTGGCAAAGTCTTTTAAGCATGCACTGAAGCACATGTGGACCACATAGTTGAGTGCAAAGCAGACAGCACAGTGGTCCATTCTTCCTATTTTGGTGAAATGTTTACTCTCCTTTTATGCAACACCCACCTCTCTGTAGATAGTCCAGTCCCTATACGAATTCTCCTTAATTGTTCTTTGTTGTGAATGATTTCAGACATTATAAGAATGCAAAAGCGAATTGATGGGAATTTATTAGAAAGGAGAGTCTGCAGTTGAATTTGGAATGAAAATACAGGAGTTTAAAGAAATGAGGGGAATGAAGGTAGAACATGGACAATATATTGGACAAAGAACAATCTGAGCAAAGGCAGTAAGACATGAGCCATTATGAATTATTTCAGGAGTAACAATTACCCCTGAGTGTTAAGCCTCATCTTTAAAATGTTGGAGGCCTGTTGACATCTCCTGGTATGAGTTCCAGATTCCTGAAAAGTGAAAGCATTTACTTCTGTCATTTTAAACATATGCATGTGGAATCCTGTATGCATGTATGTACTTGTCCATCATAAGAGATTTAAGTATTAAAATACTGAACAATTACACACATTCATGAAATGATAGAAATCAATAGCAATTTTAGGTGTCTAGATGACAAATAATAATGCGCCTGAGTGTTGAGATCAGTTGAAAACTTCAGATGACTTTTTCATGGCCAAAAATCTTAATGGGATGGACCCTTACTGGTCTGGAATGTTCCAAGCAGGCTAAATTACCAGGGAAGAAAGTTCTTAAGAGCTGCCTGTCTTTATCCTCCAGGTGCTAAGATCACAAGCACACATTATCATACCTGGTTTGGCGTTTCATGTTTCGTCACTTGTCTTTCCTTTTTATTTTAATTTACATAATTTCTGGAGATCAAACCCAAGTTCTGCAAACACTCTAATCACCATACTGCCTATCATGTCCTTAATACAACTATTTGTTACTCTTCTAACATTAAACATGACATTTAAATGTTTAATTACATAGGCGTATCAACTCAACTACTTTGAGGGAATAATTTATTGATAAGTAAGATGTATTTCATCTAGAAAAAATGATTTAACACCACACAGATATTGTCACCTTTAAATTTTATAAGACAAAAATGTACTATCTTAGATTAAAGTAAAAAATTAGTCATTTCTGGGTTATACTTGATATATAAAACATGAAAAATCTGAAACCCACAACTGTGTATTTCATATATATTAATACACACCAACACACTCTTACTAAGAGAGGGATAACACCACAGCATTTGACAATGTAAGAAAATAACCTCAGATGGGTGGTAAGCATCAAACTACAATTAAAGTTTTATGTCTTGCTTGTGTTCACATTTGGGAGGTTGTTTTGAGGCAGTAGAAGGCTTGCCACAGATGGCGGTTCAGCTGCCCAGACTTTCCATGTTTTGGAAAATTCCAGTTTTCCATATTGCCATTAATACTCCAGCCAGAGTATGGACATATAACACGTTAATGAGAAAAAGGATACATTTTATTACTTTGTGTTTTGACTAGAAAATTGTGTATAAAAATCCTTATTCAGTGTGAATACAGTAGTAGCACTTCCAACCTTACCACTTCTTTATATCATGTATCAAATGTTAATCCAAGTATAAATTTTTTTTCTTTTAGATGAAGAGTTTGAAGGTCTGATGATATGCTCAATATTCATCTTATCATATTTGCTGACTGATAGGTGCCCGTGTGATATTCCAAATCTAAAAAGAGAGATACAGAAATTGCTGACTTATAGAATAGAAAATCAAGGAAAATATATTAGAATGTACCTATAATCCTATCACTGAGAAAGCTGAAACAGCAGGATTATACCTACATGGCTAGAGGGGCTAAACAGAGGACTCTGACTAAAAGTACAAAAAAATTTAAAAAAAAACCCTACACAATAATTGTAAAGTAATTAGTAGTAGTTATAAATCATTTTGGATAATTGCATTACAGTGCAATATGTATGTCTTTAAAAGAATTGATGACTATGTGTGAAATGATGTGTGACTTCTTTCCACATAATTTTAAGCAATATATCATTCAAAAGAATTGTGGGTATATGCAGAAAACTTTATGAGATGAGAGGAATATGTCAAAATGGTGGAGAGAAGGGGGAGATATGGAAGATATGAATAAATGTGTCATGAAATCAGAAGAAAGAACTTCTTCAGGGAAGGAATAGACTGTGAAACAGATGACAGCAAGGACATATAAGGAAAACTGGGAGGAAGAATCTAATACATAATGCTATATATGTATGAAAATAGCATATTGAGAGCCTTTTTTGATGTTCATACAAATTAGCATAAAAGGTGTTAACTAAATTGAAAAACATAAGGAAATAATATTTCTGTTTATTGTATTTTCATATAAGATATTCTTTAAAAGACCAAAATAAGGAAAAACAAAAGCAAGTATGAATTATAAGAAAAATTTGTTTTTATATGCACATATTAAGGTAAAATTATTACATATTAACATTCTGTTAAAAAGTACTATCAGATTTATACAATTTCAGATATATTTTCAAAATAAGAAACTAATTTTAGTCATGGTGATAGTATCTGGCACACACCTCCATTTTGCCTGAATGTTGATATTATTACCCAACATTCTATCTTTGACTAAAATTCATATTGGTACCATCTCTCTTTACCAGGTCTTGCATGGTCAATGGAACAAATCAAGCTGACAATGATTTAAAAAGTGTCTAGGAAAAGGATATATAGATATTAAAGTAAGCATTGCCACAAGGTTGGAAATTAACTTCTCCATAACTGTATTGCCAAAGAATGTGTTTTAATGCCAATGAGGATTAAATAGAGTTATGTATGGGGAAATGTTCAGGTATACTCATTCTGCTACACTAAAGAACTTCAGATTCCTACTGTGCAAATATCCAACAGTTTCTAGCATTTAATTAAGAGTTCTATGATGTAATGCAATTAATGAAAGAACTAAGACTTCAGAACACCAGCATTTAATGACATTGAGTGAAGATTTATGATATTATGCTCTAGGCTCCAGTATTTCCTTATCACATGCCACTGAATCTCTTCACTTTAAATAAGCATTTGAAAGCATAAATGATCCATGAAGAAAGGGGATTTTGCTTATGGAATTATAATTGGAGGATAAAACAGGGAGAGGAAGGAATACAGGGCCAAGGGAGGAAATAAAGCTAAAGGCTATCTGAGGGCGTATATGTAAACCTAAAACAGTAGAAGCTTCTTAAAATATATACATATATAAAGTTTATTTAAATGAAATTGCCAAATAAAGGGGGAGATAAAGCCTAAACTGTCCATCTCTTGTCACTAAATGAAGCTTCCATAATGGGGAATGGGTCACATAAAATCAAGTTGTCAGCAAAAGGACACCATGGGAACTTTGGATCAACCCAGGCTATTGCCAAAGCTATTGATTTCTCTGTAAAAACTGACTGTTGTAGTAGGAAGGTTTCACCAGTCCTGCCCAGCTCCATGGTCCCTCAGTTGCTTACAAAATAATCATTCAGAGACATATTAATTACCAATGGCATGGCCTATGGCAGGCTTCTCATTAGCTATTTCTTATATCTTAACCCATTTCTATTATCTATGTTTTGCCACATGTTCCACGGCTTTGCCAGTCTGTTGACATCTTGCTTCTTGGGCAGCTGACTAGCATCTCCTTCCAGACTCTGCCTTGTTTTTCCCTGTCTATCTGCTTGTACTTTCTGCCTGCCTCTAAATTGTCTTGCCATAGGCCAATACAGCTTTATTTATTAACCAAACAGAGCAACGCATATTTACAGCATACAGAAAGACATCCCACAGCAGACTGTAAAGCCCCATTGCTGAAAACTACACCTACGCAACACATTGAACACTGAAAAGTCAAGAGCTTTCACCTCTATGAACTAATGTTCATGGTACTGCAAGGTACTTTGCACACTACCAAAGGAGAAAGGTAAACATAAACACAGCTACAGACCCTTCAATCTACATTAGTGACCTATCTGCCAGATACACTCATTCAATAGTTGCACAAAGACTGTAGCAGGAGCCAACCAAGATTTGGTTAGATTTAAGGTTCACTCAATGAAATGGAACCTTTCCCAAACTCTATTTGGATGACAAAAAACATGAGCCTAGATAGGCAAGGGACTTACAAACAAAGCAAATATTACTATTCTAAAAAAAATTATAGCAATAAAATGACACCTGAAGACATTCTGCTATATTCATAGATCAGTGCCTTTCTCATCAATCATCTGAGAAGCTTTTTCCTGCAGATGATGGGGACAAATACAGAGACCTACAGCTGGACAGTGTACAGACACTAAAGGATCTTGGAACCCTCAATCTTAAATGGGATGTCTCCACCAAGTCCCTCCCCTCAAAGCTCAGGGAACCCTGCAGAAGAGGAGTTGGTAAGATTGTCAGAGCCAGAGAGGATAGAAGACACCAAGGAAACAAGGCCTTCTAAACCTGGCATGACTGACGCAATATGAAATCACAGAGACTGTGAAAGCATGCACAGTGCCTATCTAAGCCAGATAGGTCTTAGAATTGGAGAAGTGGTTACACACCCCTATCTCTAAACCTGAAGCAAGGATCAATTGATAAAAAATTGCAAATATAAAGTTCCTTTTCTCCAAGGGATTCTCATGGAAGAAACAAACCACTCTTAAAAGGAAACCACAAGCACAAGTAGATGAGGAGTAGATTCCATTACAACATGAAGTCAAAGGCTTACTTTGTTCATAATGGTCTGCTAGGCCCTTTTATTTTTTATTTTTTGTTTTTTGCATCTTACAGGTCCTTTGCATACATAATATGGTTTCTGTTTTTGTTTCCTATGAGATTCCTCTATGTATGAACATGTCTGTGTCTAAATTAATATTTGTTTTCTCTGCTTTCCCATTTTCTCCTTTGTTTCTGTTTATGTGTTTTGTCAGATTTTGGTTGGTTCATTCTGTTATAGCATATTTTATTTCATTTCATTTTATTATTATTCTGTCCATGCCTGTTTGGTTTCTAAGGAGAGACAGAAAGGATGTGGATCTCTGTGATAGGGGAGACAGGGAGGAATTGTGAGGAGTTGGGAAAGAGGAAACTGCAATCAGAGTATATTGTATAAAAATTTCTATTTTCAATTAAAAACTGGACATTGTTTGAGATACAGGAAAAGAACTGAAAATCACAATGGTGGAGAAACAAAATACAAAGATTTGTTAAAATGTTCAACATAGATTCCATTTACAGCCCTGTGAAATATGATTTCAACTAGAAAAGTACCAAGTTCCAGAATAAATGTTGCTTTACTTTTCTGAATACAAGGGTTAGGGTGAAAGTAAAAGTCAAAGAAGCCAAAGGGAAATTTGAGAAAAAAGTAGAAAATTAGAGAAAAACAGGAGAAAATACCAGTCTGTGCAATGGAATTTTGTAATTTTCTTTAAGGCTTCTCTTTTTTCCCCTAATACATTATCCAATGGTTCTTCATGTGCCTGCAGACTCACAAACTTGTGGGTATGTATTTTAAAATGAAGGTGTTACCCAACAATTCCCCTAGATTAGCCAACTCATTCAATATTCTTGGTAGCAGGAAAGTCTCATAGGTGAGGAATGTTTCTTCGTCTAATTGAATAAATTTTTCAATTCCCACATAAACTGTTAAAAATTCAACTCTTTGAAACAGGGAGAGGTAGCTTGGACTTGTCACTGCTGGATTTGCCTCCCCATGAAAGGCTTTGCCTTCTTGTGGGGAAGAGTTGGGGGGGTGGGCTTTGAGGGGGAGGCTAGGGTGTGAAAGGGGGAAGAGGGAGATCTTTGATTGGTGTATGAAATGAATGGAAAATTTTTCTTAATAAAAAAATTAATAAAACAAGAAAAAAATTCAACCATCCCATCAAAATACTCTACTACAAATGGATCAAATAATTCAGCATAAACCAGATATACTGAACTTGATAGAAGAGAAAATGGAAAAAAAAATATTGTAGCTGTAAAGTTTCTCCGGACCTGCCTGAACCGTGGTCAGGATAGATGTCTTCCACCTGAGTCCTGCAGCTGCTTGGTCCCAAGTAAACACAGAGAGGCTTATTATTATTTACAAACTGGATGGCCTATGACTCAAGCTTCCTTACAACTTAACCCAGTTCTATTTATCTATATGTTGCCACATGGCCTTGGCTTACCGGTATTTTAACATCTTGCTTCTCCTGGCAATGCTGGTGTTTCTCTCCCTTTTGCTTTTCTTCTTTCTGTCTCTCTCTTCAATTTCCTTCCTAGTTATAACATGACTTAGCATAGGCCAGATGTCTTTATTTATCAACCAATCAGAGCAACACATATTCACAACATACAGAAAGACATTGCACAACACTCAAATATCTCTGCTCAAGCAAGGACTTAGATAAGCCTTGTACTTTTGCATTATGCAGAGACTGGACAACAAATGATACAGCTACCTTTTCCAGGACTTGACAAGTAACTCAAAATTTTTCTTTTCAGGATCCCAAAATTTTTCATCTTTCAATGGGTTTTGAATAATTGTCATTGTTTAGAATGATTGGTTACAAGTTATTAATTGTTAATGGTAAGGAAAAAAGTTAAAAAAATGGAAATTATATTCAGTGTTCTTGTTTGAAAAAAAAGAGAGGCTATAGATAAGAGGTAGGTTATTGAATCTACTCTGAAAAAAAAGAATATGGATATTTGATGAGATAAAAAGATAGATTATTGAATCTACTTTTAGAATGCAACTACTAGTTTTAAATCTTTTACATTGCATTGGATTTTTGTTTATTGTATACAAATTTTATATACTGATACAAATTTGATATTGATTTTGTTAGAATATATTGTGTATATATTTCTAATCTTGTTCAAGGTATTATTCCTATACAGTTCATTAACAATACAATGCAATTTGCTAGTCTTTGAAAATTATTATCACCAACATTTAGGGTAAGAAATGTAAGTCAGTAATTATTCATTACAATCAAACTTGTAGTCATACTAGGTATGTTTTCAAGGTCAAGCAGAGATATATTTTAGGTAGACAAGCCCTCTTCAAACACTTCCGAGATCTACAGAATATGTCATTTAAGATGTTTCATTAACATAGATTTCTTTTTCTTTTTTGTATGACTATGAGGCATGTCTGCTCCTGGCAGCACCAATCTACTTCAAAGAAGATGGGCATTGAAGAAACTCCACATGGAGTTTACTTTCATTGTGGCAAAAGTTAGCCACTGGGCAAGAAATATTCCTCATATCAACAACTACTGACAGTATGCTGTCCAAAATGGACAGGCAGGACACAAAACAAAGGACTTCTGATCCTTGCCAAGACAAGATAGGAAGGCTCCTTAGAAAATCCTGCTTCACAGATGAGTCTGTGAGCTATGCTAAGCCTGTAGGCAGAAGAGGATACCCCAATGTTGCAGTGAAACCTTGGGTGACTGTCCAGGCAGGCAACTGTTTCTATCATTTCTCAAATTTTTTGGAAGTCACATGTTTGCACTTCCTGTTTTGCTAGGTAATATTATTTCCTCCTCAGGTCTCTGAGGGAGTTGAAGATTAAAGAGTTGTAGTATTCCTTGTTAACAAATTCAGAAAAGAAACTCGCTAAAGAGGTGTTAAGTGTATAAGTTTGAAAGACATCAAAAGATAGCTTTCTGTCGGTAACTTAAGTTAGCATAGAAAGTGAATTGGGAACATTTTGGACTCACAAAAATAGGATAGATAATGAAATATCTTCTTTGAATTTATCAAATGCAAATGGACTGGACATAGTTGATGTATTTATTGCTTATATATATATTGTATATAGCTATTGTACTTATTGTATATAGTTTTTCTTATATTAGTTACAACATTTTTATTTTTTATTTTAGGCAGAAAGGAGAAATGTGGTGATATATTATGTCCTCCAATATATTGTGCACCCTAAAAAAGCTTTTCTATGATCAGAGGAAAATGCAAGCCACTGCATTAAACATAGAAGTCAGGCAATGGTAGCACATGACTTTAATCCTAGCATTTGAGAGGCAGAGATCCATCCAGATCTATGTGAGTTCAAGGCCACACTGGGGAACAGCCAGACATGGTGACACACAACTTTAATCCCAGTACTAACCATAGAGGTCTGGAGGTCTGTACAGACAGACAGGAAGTTATGTAGTTGGGCAGAGATAGGAAGTGAGATGATAACAGAAAGGCATATAGGTGTGGGTATATAAGAAGTAGCTCTCTTTGGAAGCTGAGGAGTTGATAAAGTGAGGTTGGCAGTAGCTTGTCCTATTCTTCTGATTTCTCAGTTTTTGTTTTTACCCCAATATCTGACTCTGTTTTTTTTTTTTTATTAATAAGACCATTCAGCAATTTGTCTTACAAAACATTAAACTCAATGACAAAGGAAAAGACTTCCAGAACAAAACACCATTAGTTCAGGCACTAAGATCTTTAATTAGTAAATGGGACCTCATGAGACTGAAAAGCTTCTGTAAGGCAAAAGACACCATCATTTGGACAAAACAATAGCCTACAGAATGGAAAAGTTACCAACTCTACAT
>CABHPP010142572.1:0-36333 GCA_902168425.1 Peromyscus attwateri | reverse complement strand
AAAAGCCCAAGCAATCCAATTAAATGGTAGGGCACAGATCTATGTAGATAATTCTCAATAAAGGAACTAAAATGTCTGAGGAACACATAAAGAAATGTTTGGCATTCTTAGCCATCAGGGAAATGCAAATCAAAACTGTTTTGATATTTCATTTTATACTTGTTAGAATGGCTAAGCTCAATAACACAACTGATAGCTCTGGCTAGCAAGGATGTGGAATAAAGAAAAGATTCATCCATTGTTAGTGGGAATTCAAACTTGTTTAGTCATTATTGCATATGAGTGTGGTATTTCTCAGAAAGATGGGAATTATTCTTTCTAAATAGCCAGCTATACCACTTTGGGGCATACAGCTAATGGATTCCTCACCCTCTCACAAGGACACTTGCTCCATCATGTTCATTGTTGCTCAGCTCACAATAGGCCAAAATTGGAAACAATCTAGATGTCCCTCAATAGAAGAAAAGATAAAGAAAATGTGTTATGCATATATAATACAGTATTACTCAGCTATGTAAAAAAAAAGTAAATTATAGACAAATGGAAGGAAGTAGAAAAAGTCATCCTGAGAGATGTATGTAATCCAGACCTTGAAAGGTAAGTATAGCATGTATCCACTATATGTGGATATTATTAAATAACTAGATGATAACCAAGCTACAATCAATAGACTCAGATAGGTTAGGTATAGAGGAAGTGTCTAGGTGGGACACATTGATCTCACTGGGAAATACAATAGATTTTATGGGTGAACCATGGTCAGGGGGTTGGCTGAAATGCAATGATTAGGTGGGGAGGGTGAGGGAATATGGGGATAGACAGCTGGAACTGAGAGGCATTTGAGGAGTGATGTGGTAATCTAATGCAGTAGAAATGTCCTTAAATATATAAACATGATCCTGAAAGAAGTCTCCAGATAACGGGGGAATCAGTGTCCCAACTGGCCTTCTCTTGTCATCAAATGAAGCTTTCTATACTGTGATAGGGTTGCACCCAGTTGAGTTGTTGGCAAAGGATATTTCTTGGAAATTCCCCAAACAACCCGAGTTATTGCTAAGAAAGGAGGTTGCTATTCACAAATTGACAGCAAAGCTCTCTTGCTGAAGACAGTACCCACACTACTCACTCTACACTATGTATATACCAACACAGCCACAAAACTTTTGATCTACAGTGCTGTCCTGCCTACAAAATATGCTAAGATGATGATGGCACAAACATTGTGGGAGTAACCAACAGATGTTTGATTAGATTCAATGCACACTATACCAGATGAACCTATACTTGACACTGCTTCAGTGAAGGAAAGCCAGAATCTAGCTATCCCAGGGACCTAGGGTAAAACAAAATACTACTGATCTTTAATGAAAATAGTGATAGAATGACTCCTAATGATATTCTGATCTACTCATAGATAAGAACCTTGTTCAGCCATCATCAGAGAAACATCCTCCTACAGCATATGGAAACAAACACAAAGACCCATAGCCAGGTATCACACACACACACACACACACACACACACACACACACACACACACGAGAGAGAGAGAGAGAGAGAGAGAGACAGAGACAGAGACAGAGACAGAGACAAAGAGAGGGAGGGAAGGAGAGAGACAGACAGAGAGAGGGACAGAGAGACAGAGCGTGACCTTGGAACACTCAGCTCTAAATGGAATGTCTCCATCAAATGCCGTCCCTCAGACCTTAGGGAACCCCAGGAAGAGGAATCAGAAAGTGTGTAAAAGCCAGAAGGGATGAAGGATACCAGGTGAACAAGGCCCTCTAGATGAACTGAGAAAAACTAATGTGAACTCACAGAGACTAAAGCAGCAAGCATAGTGTCTGATAGGGTCTGCACCAGATCCTCTGCATATATGTTAAGGCTTTAAATTCAGTATTCTTATAGGAATCTTGAGAGTGTGAATGAGTGGGTCTTTGATTCTTGAGCCCTCTTGGGCTTTTTTCATTCTGTTGGTCTACCTTGTCAAACTTCAATGTTATCATTTTATCATATTATATTTCATTGTGTTATATTTTGATGCTAAAAAAGTAAAGAAAACCAAATTTCTAGCAAAAGAAACAAAAAAATATATATCCAATAATCTTGCTCCAGGTAGTCTGTATCATCAGACTAATACATGCAAATAAATTTACTGGCTATTTTAATGCAATATTCAAATGGTAAGAGTACTTTTTGATGGTACCTAGGAAACACTGATGATATTCTATTGAAATATGGTACTTTCCCAAATATACTCATAAAATATTAGTTTAATTGTACTCTCCTTAAAATTATGTCCATAACTCTCAATTAATCACACATATGATGACAAAAGCAAAACTCTTTGACTAATAAAAATACATTGAACTTAGTAATTAGTGTATGTTGGCTGTAGTTTGAATTTAATTGTATAGCTTCAGATATGACATGAAAACACTAAAAACAACGTACCATAACTCAGCCAGCTTTACCATCTAAAACTACATAAAATTCATATAAATCTTTTAATATAGTTCTCATTATGTTAAAAAATGTTAATATGACTTAATACATATTATTTTTCAATCTGATCATAGCCTATAAAAAATACTAGAATTGATAGCTATTTTCTTTGAAGCCCAATATTTAACTATATGCTGTGATTTGAGATTTCAGTGAACTATTTATAACATGTCCCTGCTGGTAAACTTTTATGCCTTTGAATGGAGATATGAAAGCAGACATTTAGTCCTTGCTGCCAAAAAGTGACAGGGAGCCTTGGACATTCCACACGCCTGAGTGATGGCTTCATCCCACAGCACATCTGCTTTTTGTAATGTTCTTGTAGGCTTGTAGCACACTGCAGAAACTTTATATAAGAGAGAATTCTGACAAAAATATAACTATTAGCAATTTTGATGCAAGTATGTTTAAGACACCAAGTATTCCTGATATGAACGCCCAAGAGATTAGTTGCTTATGTGGTAGAAATAATCTTTTATGTAATTACCTATCTTAGTTCCAATGAACTTAGGATATTAGTGGCATTTTACACGAAGTCAGACCATTGCAAGTATATGTAACAAACATACATACTTAAAATATTATGACATCAGACAGAAAGTTTGAAGAAATAATACATGGAAAAATAATAAATTACAGACAGAGACACACATCAAAAACAAACTCATAGAAATTGATGGAATTAGTCTTTGACATCACCTTGTTCAACTTCATTTTGTTGCAGGAACATTGATTTTCCAAATATTATATTGTGTTGATTAGAGAAGCTCTCAGTGGTAGAGCTGAGAACTTCACTATGAGATTAAAGTTTCTTGAAATTCTATTTACTTAGTCATCAGTATTTTTTTTTACATTTTATTATTATTATTGTTGTGCTCTTTATTATTGTTGTTGTTGTTCAGGTCCAAATTCATGATTTTCTTTTCTTTACACCAGGAAGGCACAGTCAGCAAGAGAGAAGAGAGGACGTCATAGTAGTGGGATAGAGATTCCTAGTTGGATCCTGTCTCAGACTGCAGAGAACTCAATCCAGGTAGAATATAAACCCATAAGCAGAAGATAGGGAAACCTGTGTAAAGGCTGAGACGACATGTGGAAAAATCTATTGGGCTTCGAAAATTTTGCTGCCAGTTGTTTGGGGTAGAGATTGTTAGCAGAAAAAGAAGTGAGGTGGCGAGACAATGATGACAACAATGATATTATAATGGTCTAATAAATACACCCAGGAAGCAGAAGTGAGTAGAGAAACCAGGGGAAGCTGCATCAAGCAGAGCAGAACTTAGGAAACAAGGTCCCAGAAAATGTATCAGAAAATAACCTCTGTGTCTCCACATCTAGGGAAGAAAGAATCAGTACCAGCGTCAGAGAAATAAATGGTATGATTTATTATCCACATTTCTGGGGTGCTTATTCAACATATTGAGATTGCATATGAGTTGAAAGTCTGTGTGTGTGTGTGTGTGTATGTGTGTGTGCGCGTGCGCGTGTGTGAAACAAGTTTATGTAAGAGTGTAGGAGTTAATGAAGTATTTGTTTTATAAATGAAATAATATAATTTATGTATGATATGACATAAATTAGTTGTTATTTTTTATGACATTGGTTGGCTAAAACAAGCAGCACAGATTCATTTTCTCTGTGTATTTTGCCATTTGCATGAGAAGATAACACCACAGGCTTATTGTAATATTCATGCATGCTTGGGGTTGTTTCTACGAAGGAAGATAAAAATGAAGGTAGGTTTTGGGTGAAGCCCTTTGAATGCAAACAAAATTAGTAACCCTGGAGCTTGTTTTCTTTTCGGTTTATTAGCATACCATGCTTGTAGCAACTGAGCTGCATCTACAAAGAATATATTTGAAGGTTGTAAAGTTTATCCTTGATGTATCATTGCTAAGGTACATTTCTCTCTATAGCCTCTATTTCAAAACAAACAGGAAATATGCAATGGCAGAGGAACATATTGGAAGGGAGACACACATGATTCATTAAACTATTTTAATGCAATATATCTCATATATGTTACCCAGAGTTTACTCTTTAGAGTTCACAAAATACCTTGTAATTTATATTATTATTTAGTCCAATCAAAGCACACTCCGCCACTAGTGTTTTCGACATTATTTTTAAATTACATATGCTTAGGTCACCAACCAATGACACTCCTCAAGTCTTAAAAATTAAAGTGTGAATAGTTTTGGGAGATGTTTGATGCAGTGAGTTGGGATATTGAGTGTGTGGAATTAAAGGATTGAATGGGTTGAAGAAATATGAAAGAGAGGGGAAGAAAGAATACAAACAAACTATGTGCCTGAATGGTGCCATAGGGGTGAATATCTTCGCTGTTCTCAGCAAGACCTTAGCATTTTGCCCAGGATACAGATGACAAGCCATTTAACTCAAGTAAAACCATAAATACAGAATGAACAAACACCAAGAAAAAACTTCTTTGTGCCTTTTACAACTCTGCATTATTTCTTTATCTCTATTTCTCTCTCCATTTCTCAATAAGCAACATATTTACACAAACACACACACACACACACACACACACACACACACATATGGAGAGAGTGAGTAATATGTAAATCACATGATTTCTGCAAAATTGAATCAATTCAAATTCATAAATTTGACTTCTTAACTAGGAGTCATATTTTGCCTAAAATTCTACAATACATAAATTGTTTACGTGTGTGTGTGTGTGTGTGTGTGTGTGTGTGTGTGTGTTTTACAAGCAGACAATAGGAGATGACAATGGTTAAATGAATTAAAGAAAACATTTAGAGTATATGGCGTTTCAGAGATTTCATGAAAATAAATAACTTTAGGAACGTTAAAGTTTCTGCATTCTTTTGATAAAGTGGAGACTGTGACATTTGAACACGTATTCATGTCTTCATAATTCTCATGTTTTATATGTTGTACTTTATTTCTTTTATTCTTTGATGTTTTTAGTTCTATGAAAGAAAAAGAATTTGATAATCTAACTACTTCAGTGAGAATTTTTGTTGCAAAGCATCTAGCAATACTCTTGGGTTTTAAAATACACTCAGCAGCTGTTGACTCTCAATGATAATAAGAGCCACTTATGAGAGAAGAGTGTCTACATTCAGGCCTTACGTTTCAGAGCAACAGAATCCTAACCCAGCAAGACTGAATCAGTTATCAGTGATGATCTGTAAATAGGATGGATAGCTGCAATTACTTTTACTTAATTTTCTCTTGAGTTATCAAATTCACGAAAGAAATGGTCAAGAAGTAATTCATTCTACAAAAACACTGGAATTGAGTAATATGGCTGACAAAATATAGAGAGAATTTAACAACATTTATTTTGTTTTTCTTCCACTTGGATTGCGGCGGAGTGAAGTCTTAGGGTTTGGTGCTTTCAGCAAGCAAAGGAAAGTATTTCTGGACATTTTCTGAGTGATTCTTATCTCATACAATTTTAGGTTACATCCAAGGACTTACACAAAAGAGAAATGGCATTACCATCAGGGAGCACAGATATTCAATTGACAAATAATTTAGGAATATACAAATACACCTGGGAACCCTAAAGCGATCTCGACATTAACAGAGAATGTTACAGTCAAAAGAGGGCTTTTAAGTGAAGGGGTTCTTAAAACCATGTTTTCAGAGGCAAATATCAGTAGCTTCTGTCCTTGTGTATTTTATATGTACTCCAAGAAAGAAAAATCTTTGCAGAAGTGTATGCAGTTCTATTGGTAAACCATTTCTAAAGGAAAAAAAAAAATAGACTAACAGAAGCCAATTTTGTCAAGAGCAATAGCAGTTTGTTCACTGTGGGAAATTGTATATATGAAGCCAAATTAGCATAAAATTGGCCTCAGAACAGAAGCACTCAAGGATTAGAGTAAGATTTCAGGTAGGGTGGGAGGGCTGGAAAAAAATTTGTTTCTCTCTCTCTCTCTTTTTTTTTTTCATACTGTGAAAATAACAGGTTATTTTTGTTTAAAAAAGTATCTGGTCCATATGGCTGACACATTCTAATTAATAAATTATAATTTGGACTTCATATTTTAGTTTATGAAAAGAAGCCAGTGTTAATGTTTTTCTGAAAAAAAAATGGATTCATCTTCCACTTTCAGATATACAGTTTCTGACTGTGAAAACTGAACACTGGAGCCAGGAGGAGGTTCACTCCTCTCGTCTAGGTAGATGAACTGGCCTCTCTCTCGTGGAAGTACCTATACACCAGCAAATCACTACTAAACCATTCACAGCACCTTCCTGTCTTAGGAAACATATTACCAGTGTGAGCAGTTCATATTCAGTGTCTTGGTCGTAAGACTTACCATTAAACTCTTACTCCCAAATGCCTGTTGGAACCACAAACTCTTTTGCTGCAGACTTACCTTTTGGAATTAACTGCTTTAAAAAGTAATCTCTATTTCTTCTAAAGGATTTATTATATAGCCCTCTACTAGATTTTGGTGGTGGATTTTATGTGTGCCTCAAAAATTCACATTCGAAAAGCTTGGTTCCCAAACTGGCTTTTGTTGAGGATTCTTGCAAGAATCCAACTGTTTTTGTTCGTTTGTTTGTTTGGTTTTTGTTTTTTTGTTTTTTGTTTTTTTTGTGTGTTTTTTAACAAAAGCTGTCCGTTATTAAGAAATGAAGCCAGATTACTGAATCCTTCTGACTTCCTGTACCCCTGTGGTCTCTTCTGCCTTTGTGATACCATTTCTTCAGAACACATCATCACTGGTCAGAAGATAAAGTCCCAATGTCTCTAACTTTTGCCCTCCCTGAAATATGAGCCTCAGTAAACCTCCTTTATTATCAAGTCTCAGTTATTTTGTTACAAATAATAAGGAACTACTTATCTACTAAAATGAATCACATATATTAATTGTTTGAGTTTAATCTTAGGAAACTAGCTTTGATTTCATCTTCATACCTAGACAGTTGAGCATTCCTTGCCATTTTTGTATTGAAATATTCCAAATCCATCTACAGCCTTCCATCTCCAAAACCATCCTCACCAGTTGCCTCTTGCTTCTTAGTATTCTCCTTCCTGCTTTCTCTGGCAATTTCCTGTGATTTTTTTTTTTTTATAAAGTAGGCAGTATAATGTTTAAGAATGTGAGTCATCTCCAGTCATCTTCAAATAAAATCCACATAAAAGGAAAGAAGGTGATTGAGGCAGGTTCTTCTTTAGCACCTCTGTGAACTTAGCATTATTTCTTGCATATTAGGCTTAAAGCCAACTAAAGTTCCTTTTCCTTTTTAAAAAACATAGGCTGGAAAGTTGAACCAGCAATTAAGAGCACTTGCTGCTCTTCCAGAGGACCTGGATTCCAGTTCCTAGTACTCATAAGGAAGCTTAAAATCATATGTAAGTTTAGTTCCAGGGCATCTGGTTTTGACACCACTGCACACATGCATTTCACATATAAGCAGACAAATATTACACATATAAAAAATCTAAAGTTTTACAGTTATTGTTTTTTCTATTCAGAAATTGTAGAACTATAGAGCTTCCTTCTTATTATTCATTTCTGCACCTAAGTATAATGTTAAGCCCCAGTAAAGACTTTGAAATATCTTGCTAAATTGGAAGGTGTAGAGTAACCCATGAGCATCGTTTGCCACTCAACACATGTTTTTGTTTTTTTTTTTTTTCATAACACACACCACAGTTGCAAGCTTGTCCTTTATTTATGTGAATGTAAGGGTATTCTAGAACACATACTTGGTTTCCTTCTCTATTATAGAAAGAAAACAATGGACAAATATTGGAGGAGCTTATAAATGTTTGTTCAAGAAACAGATTACACAGGGAATGCAGATAGAGAAAATAGGAACATTAGGGTTTGGGGAAGGTGACTCATTGGATCAAGGTTGTTGCTACCAAGCCTGAGAACCTGAGTCTCACAATTGCAAACCACATGATGTAAAGAACTGACTCCTGTAAGTCATTAAGTTATCTTCTGAACTCAACATGTGTGCCTTAACATGACCATGTCCTCTCTCTCCTCTGTTTCTGTGTGTGTCTCTCTCTCTCTCTCTCTCTCTCTCTCTCTCTCTCTCTCTCCTTCTCTCTCCACCATTTCCCCTTTTTCCTTCTGTCCCCCTTCAATAAGTAAGGTGATTTTGTTCAGTTCTTCTGTCTCAAAAGCCAAAGCTTCTGCTGGTGATTACATTTACCTGTAGGATTTGAACTAATTGACAATAAAACTAGAGTTCGAGGCCAGCCTGGTCTACAGAGTGAGATCCAGGAAAGGCACAAAGCTACACAGAGAAACCCTGTCTCGAGAAAAAAAAAAAATAGAACTCAAATGAGTTTCAGGTTTCTGAGTGCACGATATATTTGATATAGAAAACTATCCATTTAACAACGCCACTTCTTAAAAGACAGAAATAGAACTTATAGAGCTTTTGGTAATTTCATTTTTGCATTTATACATCATCATTTCTACATAACAATAGGGTTTAGGATGGCTACCAAAATTTAAATATTCACAGAACAGCACATGAATTGAAACATACACATGTATACACACACTTTCCCAGCAATTAAGAGGCTTATTTATCTCTTCTTATTTCTGTAAGAAATAGAGGAATAATTGTTCTAAACCACATGCTGATAGACTCATTTTACATAAATGATCATTTCACATAAGCATGTATAGTTTTTTCCTCTGAGATTTAAAAGTTGTTGGTCTTATTTGGTATATAATTAAATAAAATGCATATAAAGAAAGGAAGAGAACTTAAAGAAATTATTTAGCATTATTACCACTAAACATTCACATATTGTACAAAATCTATGCATATTTTAATGATTTAACTTCTGACAAGATATATTATTTTTCAAGGTTCTTAAGAAAGTCCCATAAGTAGTTGTCATTTACATTCAGATCATTGGTACATTCTGTCTACATAGCCAGAGTGGACAGTGGAATTTAGCCTGAAAACAGGAAAAAAACAAAAAACAAAAAACAAAAAAAAAAAACCTTTAGTTCCCTGTGTCCATGACCTCAATTAAAAGTAATCTTAAACGCCGGGCGTTGGTGGCGCACGCCTTTAATCCCAGCACTCGGGAGGCAGAGGCAGGCGGATCTCTGTGAGTTCGAGGCCAGCCTGGGCTACCAAGTGAGTTCCAGGAAAGGCGCAAAGCTACACAGAGAAACCCTGTCTCGAAAAACCAAAAAAAAAAAAAAAAAAAAAAAAAAAAAGTAATCTTAAGCCCACCATCTACTTCAGGCATTCCCTGTTCTAATTTTGACTTTTTCCCCTCCGTGTTCCTTCAAGTTACAGTTCTCAATGAAATGATTCCTTCCCTTTCCATTCCCATTTATCTTCTTTACTTTCTTTGTGAGAGATTGTATCAACTAATCCGAGGTGCTCATTGTAGAGCTTGGCTGCAGAATCACCTGACCTCAGTAGATGGGAGTCTCTCATGTGAAGCTCTGTGTCTCTATGTGATTTAGCTTAGTCCTTGTAGAATAGACCTTGTAGAGTAGATCTTTGTCCACATTGCCCCCTGTTAGGGTTAACCAAGAGCCTGCGGTTTAACAGGCATTGTGATGTAAAGGATGCTGTAAACAAGGTAGTACTGAAAAACTGCTTTCTTACTGAACTAAACGTTGTAAAGCAACAGTAAGGACAGACCCAAGTGTCTATGGCAGGGGAAAAAGTGCTGTCTTCTTAGTGTCCCACAACACAGCAAAGAACACCTGCCTGCCTTTCTGGTTTGTTGCCTTCTTTTCCTTAGCATCATTCAGAACATTCTTCACATTGATTCAAGCCACACAAAGTTCCAGTGGTTTCACCAGAAGAGAAAGGGAAATTATATTTCACATCTAAAAATATTGAGATAATAATTCTTCCATGTAAAAAAAACACATTCTAATGTTTCATTTTAAAAATTTTATGTATTTGTTAATAACCACATATTTTTGTTCCAGTCATACTTTGTTTATTATTGGTAGTTTACAATGGTAAGGGAATTTAATGGCATTGTCAAAAGATTTCTGTAGTTACTCTGAATGTTATCATTAAACGTCTGAAAAAATTGGAGTGTATTCTTTAGAAATTTTTTTAAAAATAAAACAAAACTTCAAGGGAATCTGTGGCTGATATGTAATATAAAATCAAATTACATATAAAAAAACTTCACTGGAAAGCAAAACAAAAAGAAATTTGTTCCATATTTTTGTAGTGCATTTGCAGAGGTTTAATGATGTTTGTGTTAATGTTCTATTTCTCATTTATGTTTCAAGAAGGAGAAAGAAATCTGCTATAATTATTCATAACTTCCACTTCTGCCTGCTTCAGCCCTGCGAACAATGCATACGACATGTATCTTGTGTTGTCAATCTGAGGGCAGATCAAATGACCAATAGTAGAGTATTTGGAACATAAGCGATAAAATTAATGTTTAATTCATTTTTGTACCAAATCCCCACCAGGTTGTTCCACTTTATCAATGTTTTTGTGAAGAAAAAAACTAAGAAAATTAACCACATGGAGACTTACTCTGCCTGCATCTTTTGGTCCCTTGCATTGTTATGCAGATAGGGGATTTCAGAACGTATTTTGGGTTTTCTTATTTTTCAAGCCATCAGCAATTTTCTAAATCATATTTCCAGCCTTCTTTGAGACAGTGAGAAGAAAAATAAGTTACGTGAAAGATATATAATGGGGAGTAGACATTCACAGCGATCTCTGCATGGTTCCTTTTTTGTGAGGTGAATGAATTTCAATGATTCATTTCTTCTCAGTCATGTTTATGTGAATATATTTCCTGGGATGGATTAAATTGACCAGAAACTAATGTAAGCAGTGTGAAAAATTAACAAGGTCTTCAAATCATTTTATTTATTGGTAGTGTGTAGTAAATTCACAAGTCAATTTTTCATCCATAAATTGGAGAGAGGGTTATATTTCTTCTCTTATGAATATTTTGTAGGAGAGGTACAAATTAACATATTCACTAAAGATGTACCTACATTCAGTATCTGCCAGACTACCTCTGATGATGGTGTCTTCATTTGACATGTAGTAATAATTATGCCCAAGTATGAAACACCCTGAAATAGCATTTCAGGAATAATTTTAGCAGATAAAAGTATAGCTAAAGAAAATAATTTAAACTTAGTATATGTACTTGTAACTATATGAACACATATACACACACATATGTTGGCATCAGATGAGTTCTGTCTTATTAAAGTGTGTATGCTCTGAGACACAAAACTCTAAGCACTCATAGTCTGTGATAAAATGACAATTCAATTTCTTTTGGAGAAAGTAATTATTTCATTTTGAAACCGATGGTGGGATATGAAGAGGAAGAAAGCTATCCTTTAGTGAATTAGAATACCTTTTGTCTAATGGCATCTATACAAGAGAGTGAGCTATGAGTATATCATGCATCACACAATTTCAGTCAGAAGCAAGTACACATGGCTTAGTGTCATTCTTGCTTATGAGATATTCTGTAAATTGTAGTAAGCATGCTGCCTTCTCATGAAGCCCACAATCTGCCTTTCTCATGATTTGCTGGGCAAATAACAGGAAGTGCTAGGACCCATGCTGCCTAAAAGCTGTGCTTCAAACTCTTTGACAATGTGATTGGGTAGCCAGAACTAGACGATAAAGAGGCAAGGTTTGCAACTGTCTGATCTAAATAACCACACATACTGAATTAAAGAAAATTCTAGCGTCTATTCCAAGTTTTTAATAGTGACTGCACTTTGAATTTTAAGAATGTATTTATTCATTCAAAAATCTCTAATAATCATTTTGAAGTCAAATTAATTCAAAAGATATATATATATGTGTGTGTGTGTGTGTGTGTGTGTGACACACACACACATATACAGTCTTTTGTACCAATACCAAGATTCTTGCATCTGCTCCATATATTCTACTTACTGTTCTTTCAATTTGATCAGTTTTAATTTGTTAGGCGATACATGTGGTTAATAGCTTCATGAATGTAAAGACAAACTTTGTTCTGACTTTTATACAATGACCAGTTTGGTTCTGTTTATTTCTCATGAGTTCCATCATGTTGAAGAGGAGATAATCAGCTAAAGGAGTTAAAGAGATAGACAATCCCTGCTCCTGCTCCTTTAACCTTGAACCCTCCCAAGTAGAGCAGCTCCATTAGGGAAGGATGAGTTAGCATCTCTGAGGATGAAAACAGAGACGAAGTTAAAGACACATATGGAATAGGAAAACAAGTGGACAGCTACTGAGTCTGAGCCCTTTCATACAGCCTACATTAAGCATCTTCTGTAACTTCTGCATCTGTGGGCAATACTGACACATTTGTCAACATTCAGATGTTTTTGTGGTGGAGAGGTATTTTCACACACCCATTCCAGCTGTGGAGACAGAACATCGATGCTATATGAGTGCTGACATTTAGTTTGGGATATATTATTGGAATATGATCAGAAATTGTAGTTCATCTGGGATCACTTTTCTCATCTTCATAGTTCTTTCTTTCTCACACATGTTCTGGTTTGGAGTATATGCAGCGAAACCCAGAGCTAAGGGTTCCAGGACACTTGAAGAATTCCATACCTAGACATGGATCAATGAGAACAGATGTTTCCCCTGAGTCAACAGATAAGAATAGATGGATTCAAAGCCTTAATTCATTAATTAAAAATTCCCATCAGAAGAAGGAACTTAATTTTTTGCCTTGTACCTAAGTTGATTTACAGCACATGAGAACATGTTTTTTTTTTCTTTTTTTCTGATTTACTTAATGCAATTTCAATATAGGTGAATCCACAATTTGCTGTCACCCTTAAGAAATTTGAGTAGTTTAAGACTACAGATTAAGTATCCCAAGTCTCCTGCCTCTGCTTAAATTTATTAAAATGTTATCATACATATTTGCCCTGGAGTTACATAATTTAAAAATATATATTTGCAAAATTATTGCCATTATGTGATTTATTGTCATTGGTACGTTGTAGTCTTTTAAAAAATAAAGATTATTATTGCTACCTCTTCACTGACTACAATATGACATGAGCATTTGGGCAAAATTCAAATTTACAGTTTACTATGAATGTTTAGAACTGTATTAATTAAAAATTATATAGTGTAAATTTATAGAATGTAGAAGATTATAGTGAACTATGTGTAAAATAATACAGACACACATAGAAGCATAGACACATACACACAAATACACACACACAGTGGGAGAGGCACAGAGATACACAGACACACAGACACACACACACACACACACACACATGCATGTACACACACACACACACACACACACACACACACACACACACACAACACCAGGCACAAAAACTGACACAGACACACACACAGAATGAGAGAGGAAAACATCCTAGCTGTTTGAAAGTGTCTGTTTATAGAAGGAACACAAAGAGCCTACATAATGGAAATTTACAAGACTGTGGGAATGGATCAGAATGTACCTAATGCATTTATATGTGGATATAAAATATGTAATTTATTGTATTGATTTTCCTGCTATCAATGATGCAGCATTCAGGATAACTTCACCTTCTTTTCCAAGAAATCTTAAGCAAGATGACTTTTTTTATAGTATATGCATAATGACCACATGAGTCAAGATGACTGGAATTTTATTATGTTCATTTACCTTTGTTGGTAAAATCAACAATAAAGAAAAATAAAAATATCCTCCTTCTCTATGCTGTAAAATAAGAGTTGTTTGATAAAGAGAGAAGCTTGATGAAATGATGTTACCTAGATAATAAAACTCAATTTTTTTTAACTTATCTTTTAAAGGTTGTATATTGTCTTGGGTATTTTTTTAACTGTTCAGAATATTGACGATTTCAACTGACTCAAAGTTGATGGCATTCTAAAACCTGTTCTTTTGTCCAGGATTTAAGAAAATAGATACACTCATAAACTGATACTCACCAAAGCAATTTTAGTGTATGTACTACAAATCAATTTAAATGAATTTATATTATATTTTAATAAGCATGAATCTCCTAGATGCTATTGATAGCAGGTTGACTCTGGAAAGACATTTTGTTCATGCTATTTGTATACCAAATCTTTCATGTTGAGTTTTTAACTATACATATATATCAGTAGAATACTGGAAAGAATATAAAGATGGATTTGAGATCCTAATCTCATACTTGCTCAGCTGGTAAGTAACTGCTCTGCAAACGTAAGAACCTGAATATAAATCACCAATACCCACACAAAATGAAAACTGTGCACAGTTTTGTAAGTCTGTAATCCTACCCAGCACTGATGGAGTGACAGTAATGTCTCTAGCGTTCACTTGCCAGACAAATTAGCTTAACTGGTGTGTTCAAGATTTGTTGAGATATCCAGTCTCACACATTTTGGTGGAGGGACACTGAGAAAAGAAACTAACGCCAACAACCACACGAGCTTGAGCACATGTGTAAGTCTCCTGTCATCCACAAAAACATACTTTATTAAAGCACCTATGCGTTAAAACGTTGATATAACAATACAGCCTTGCTTGTTTGGTGAGAAAACTTTGTTTATTTATTTATTTATTATGCATTGGTGTTTTACTTGCATGTATGTCTGTGAGAGGGTGTCAGGTCCCCTAGAACTGAAGTTACAGGCAGTTGTAAGCTGCCATGTGGGTGCTGGGAATTGAACTCTGGTCCTCTGGAAGAGCAGTCAGTGCTCTTAACCACTGAGCCATCTCTCCAGTTCCAAGGTGGGAAATATTTAAAGGTGAATAAGATTGCTATTATATCATCTTCACTGCTATAGATTTTTCTCATATATACATATATATATATATTATTTTTGAAAATAGATTCTTCTTTCATATAAAACATCCAAATATCAGTTTCCCCTCTCTTCACTTTTCCTAACCCTTCCCCCACCTTCTCTCTCCCCTATGTCCACTACAGTTCCCCCTCTGTTTCTTCTTCAAAAAAGAGCAGGACTTCAAAAGACAACAGCCAAACTGGCAAAAACAAGATACAATAAAATGAAATGAAAGTTCTCATATAGAGGCTGAAGAAGGCAACCCTATAGGAGGAAAAGAGTCTCAAAAGTAGGCAAGAGCATCAGAGATATACCTGCTCCTCTGTTAGGCATCCCACAAAACCCACCAAGCTAACAGCTATAACATATTCAAAGGACTAGTGCAGATCCATGCAGGTCCCAAGTTTGTCCCCTCTGTTTCTGTGAGACCACATGATCTCTGCCAGTTGAGTAGGTATTTGTTGTCTTTGTGTCCTTCATCCCCTCTGATTCCTATAGTCTTTCCTCCTCTCATCTCCAGGGTTCTCCTATCTCTGAGGGGAGCAATCCAGTGGAGACCTCCAATTTAACTCTCACTCTGCTCCTGTATGTGGCTGGAGGAAGCCTCTCTGATGATGACTGCACAAGGTTCCAATCGATGAGTACAGGAGAATATTATTAAGAATCATTTTATTGATCCTTTTAAGAGCAGTCCCGTTTGGTTTTACTCTAGCATGATGTCATTTTTTGACAGCTGAGTAATAAATACTCCATTGTGTAAATCTACCACATTTTCTTTATCCATTCTTCAGTTGGGGGACATCTATATTGCTTCCAGAGTCTGGGTATTATAAATAAAACTCCAATAAACATAGCTGAGGATGTGTCTTTGTGGTAGGATGCAGCATCATTTGGGTATATGAACCAGAGTTGTGGGTCTTGAGGTGTATTGATTCTGAATTTTCTCAGAAAATGCCACATTTATTTCC
This sequence comes from Peromyscus attwateri, assembly GCA_902168425.1. Taxonomy (NCBI): domain Eukaryota; kingdom Metazoa; phylum Chordata; class Mammalia; order Rodentia; family Cricetidae; genus Peromyscus; species Peromyscus attwateri. The sequence continues at coordinate 20,085 of CABHPP010142572.1, read as the reverse complement.
ATAGTGGCTGTACAAGTTTGCACTCCCACTAGCAGGGAAGGAGTATTCCCTTTGCTCTACATGATCTGTCAATTGTATTATTGATTTTAGCCATTCTAACAGATGTAAGATGGAATCCTAGATTCATTTTAATTTGCATTTCCCTTATAGCTAAGGATGTTGAACATTTATTTAAGTGTTTTGCAGACATTTGAGATTTCTCTATCAAGAAAAATGGATACAGGGGGAAAAATCATCCTGAGTGAGGCAACCCAGATCCAGAAAGACAAATATGGTGTGTATTCACTTATATTAGCAGTTAAGTAAATGGCAATCAAGTTACAATCCACAGACCCAGAGAGATTAGGTAAAGATTGGGGCTCTAGGATGGATGCATGGGTCTCCCTGGGAAGGGGAAATAGAATAAATTTTGCAGGTAGACTGGGCGCCTGTGAAGGCAGGAGCAGGAGGGATCCAATGTTTTATGGAAATTTATCTATGTTTTACAGATGCAAGGACAAGGTGCAAAGGGAGACAGCTGGAACTGGATGGCATTGGGGGTGTTTTGTGTAAACCTAGTGTACTGGAAACTTCCTAGAAGCTACAAGTCTGACCTTAGTGAGAACGTCTAGTAATGAGGGATATAGTATCTGAAGTAGACATATTTGGTAGCTAGGTAAGGCTCCCAGTGGTGGTATCGGGTTGCATTTGGTTGAGTTGTTACCCAAGGTGGTCACATGGGTATCTTTCAATAATCCAGTGCTGATCATAGGACAGGGGATTATTCTCCCAACACTTACAGGTGGGCCCAGTTGCTGAGCACAATATCCACACAGATCATTGATTGTAGAGAGTTGGAGCTGGTACCTGTATGGTGCCTTCACCCCTACATTCTAATTTCTTTGGCATAGGAAGGTACTCTGCATGCTATGGAAGGAGAAGCCTGTATACCAACACAGCTACAAAATCCTCAACCTACAATCTCTTATACCTGCAAGATGTGTTAGGGAATAGTGATGTGGAACATTGGGAGTGGCTAACTACTGGTTGATTTATTGAAGCCCATTCCATGAGAGGGAGCCCATGCCCTTTACAGCCTTGCTGACCAGAAATCAGAGACTGGATTGCCCAGAGACCTAGTGTAGACACAAACATGACAGGAAAATATCAACACAATGACTTCTGTAAGATGAATTGCTGAAGATGTAAGATGAATTGCTAAACAGCCTTATCAACAAAAATCAAACAAACAAACAAAAAACAAAAACAGATCCAGATATTGGGTTAAAACTGAGAGATTAGAGGAATAGGACAAGCCACAGCCAACTTCTCCTTACCAACTTTCAGCCTACAAAGAGAGCCACTTCCTGTATACCCAGGTCTATATGCCTTTCTGTACCTGCCATTTCACTTCCTCTCTCCACCAACCTACATTACTTCCTCTTTCTACCCAGCTCTGTCACTTCCTGTCTGTCTGTACAGAACTCCAGACCATCATGGTTAGTGCTGAAATTAAAGGCATGTACCACCATGCCTGGCTTTGTTCCAAGTGTGGCCTTGAACTCACAGAGATCTGGATGGATCTCTGCCTCCCAAATGCTAGGATTAAAGGCTTATGCTACCATTGCCTGACTTCTATGTTTAATATAGTTGCTAGCTTTTTTTTCCCTCTGATCTTCAGATAAGCTTTATTGGGAGGCACAAATAAAATATCACCACAGATTCCTACTGATATTCTACTATATTCATAGATCAAGTGAAAATTCTTGCTACAGAATTGGGTTGTATCTACTTTAGTTAGTCTCTAAAGAGGTTCAATGGCACCCCTGAAATATTGAAGGCTGTTGAGTATACTTCATAACCTGATTGTAAGGTCCAATACATTTCAATGAACATAGTGCCAAAATAGATGCATCACACCTACTGATAATAGATCCTGGTAATAGGTGATTCTTTTCATACTACCAAAGGAATAAAGTAATCAATGAAATCACAGTTACAAACCCTACTACCCACAACAGAGTCCTGCCTACTAGATACACTGCTTCAATAGTGTTACAAACATTATGGGAGAAATCACTCACATTTTGATTGGATTTAAGACCCACTCTATGAGAAGAAACACATATCTGATACTTCTGAGTTGCCAATAACCTGAGAATAGATAGACAATGGGTCTGGGGGAAAATTTACTATTCTGCTCATGGAACATAGCAATGAAATGACTCCACTGGCATGTTTGTATAGCAATGGATCTGAGCATCTTTCAACCCTTTTCAGAGAAGCTTCTTCTAACAACAGATATTTAACAAAGAGATCCACAGCCACAAAATGTGAAGAGATTGAGAGACTTTGGAGCACTCAACACTAAATGGAGTGTCTTTGTCAAACCCACCAACTAAGATTCAGGAATCATTCTTCTTCCAATTCCATGGGGTTCCTTGAGCTCTGAGGGGAGGATTTGATGGACACATGCCAGTTAGTGTTGAATGTTCCAAGGTCTCTTACGCTCTGCTTAGTGTCTGGCTGTGGGTATCTCTATTTGCATCAGGGGGAAGCTTATTTGATGATGGATGAACAAGGCACTTATCTATGAGTATAAGAGAATATCATTAGGAATCATTTTATCACTATGGATTTTCTTTTGTTTGTTTGTTTGTTTGATGGTTGGTTGGTTGGTTGGTTGGTTTCTTTTTTTAGACCACTGCTATTTGGTTTCATCCTAGCTATATGGTCTCAGGATCTTGACCCTAGCTGTGTATATCATTGAGTAGTTGTCCAACACAAAATAGTCCCATGTTTTATTGTGTGCTTTTAGTTACTTTTTAGTATTTTTTTTTGCCTTATTGATTTTCTTTTCATTTTAAATTTAGTTTATCTGTTTTGATTTTCATTATTGTGTGTTTTGTTTTGGGTTTTTGATATATTTATTTTTGTTTTTTTTTTCATTTTGAAAGAGAAAGAAAATGAAGTTGGTTGGGCAAGGATAGGGCAGGGATATAGGAGGAGTTGAGGGAAAGAAAAGAATATGATCAAAATATATTGTAGGGAAAATTAGTAATTAATAATTTTATAGTTTGATAGAAAATAGATTTTTTTCTTCCATTTTATCTTTTTCTGCTCAATATCTAGTATACATTTACTTTGAAGAATAAAGAGTTTAAAAGTCTAGGTCTTAAATTCAGAGTTACATATTAATGAAACATCCTGGTTTATAACAATATACAATATTCTTAAATTTAAATAATATATGAATAAGTAGAAAGCTCCAAGTTTAATTTTATTCTGATACATACTCAAATTCAAAAATTCCAGCTACAAAAAATATCAGATACTCTTTGCTTATAGTATATTCAAGTGTGTATATGTGAGTGCACAAATTCTTTTTTTTCTGATTATCTTGTTTTTATTTACTGTGGTAGTGTGAATGAGATTGGCCCCCTTAAGCCTATAAAGAGTGGCATTATTAGGAGGCAGTGACTTTGTTGGAGTAGATATGGCCATGTAAGTGTAAGTGAAAATGTAGGGGTGGGCTTTAAGGTCTCCTCTGTTCAAGCTTCTCTCGGTGTGATACTCAGATCACTTCCTGCTTCCTGTGCGATCAATATGTCCTTCCACTCCATTCTCAGTTTCTTCTCCAGCACCATATTTGCCTGCGTCCTGCTATGTCCCACCATGATGATAACAGACTAAACCCCTAAAACTGAAAGCTACCCAAATAAATGTTTTCCTTTACTAGACTTGTGTGGTCCTGGTGTCTCTTCACAGCAATAGAAACCCTAAGACGGAAGTTGGTAACAGGGACTAGGGCATTGTTGTAATAGGCAGGACCATGTTTTTGTTTGGAGTAATATGGACTTTGGGAGTTTGGGTTAGGAAAGTAGTGTAATATTTTAAGTGTTGCTTAATGGGCCGTACTAGTAGAACTGTGGGGGACCTGGCTCAAGAGGTTTCAGAGGAGAACAATTTTAATATGTGGCCTAGAGATTGTTCCTGTGATGTTTGGTGAAGAATGTAGCTGCTCTTTTGCCCTTGTCCAAAGAGATTTTGCCTGAGGCTAAAGTTAAAAGAGTTTTGGATTAATTCCATTGGCAGAGGAAATCTCAAAACAGCCTAGTATATAGACTCTGTCATGTGGTTATTATTGGTAACACTAATAAAATTTATAAGGAAAAGGAGCAAGCTGTGCAGGGTAAATTACAAAATGTAAAATTTGAAGAGAAAAGGAGCACCAGAAAGTGGAACTGAGCTAAATCCTATGTTAAAGGAGATAAACAGATAAAGAAATAAAATGAAGGGAGCGGTGATCTCACCCAGCTTAATTTTCAGTTTGTGAAAAGGAATTAAAGAAAGGCTTAGAGCATGGTGTTGTGATGCAGGACTTTAATCCTAGCACTGGGAAATTTAAGGAAGCTAGGTCTCTTGAATTTGAGGCCAGCCTGATCTACATAACAAGTTCCAGAATAGCCAAGCTGAGGTAGTAAAAGAAACCATCAAAACAGAAAGTTGGTGAAGATGTAATCAAATGAGGGGCATATGTTCCAGTCCCAACAAGCAGTAGAACTTGGCTGCTCTGGCAATGTGGTTCTGGAATTACAGATAGAAGAAAAAGGCTGCGGAATTTGCCTCCACTACTAAGGAAAACCGCTGAAGACAGCAATGTTTCAGATGTGTCCATGTGTCCATGAATGCAGGTCTAGGGAAGCCATTGCATGAAGCTGTGGAGACCCCAAGATGTTGGAGATGTCAGAGCTGTGGGATACCTGCCAATAAAGCCTGCTAATAGGAAATAGAACCAGCCCACGAGGAGAAAGAAGTGTGTTGCAATCTACAATGCTGAAAGGAGCTAGAGATCTGAACAGCATTTTCACATCAGAAATGCAAAGGTTACAGTTTACCCAGCTGGTTTTCAGTCTTGCTTTGGTCCAGTACTTCCTCACTATGCTCCCTTCCTTAAGTTTTGAAAGAGTAATGTATATCCTGTGCCATTATATGTTGGAAATACATGATCTTTTTTTTTTATTTTGATTTTATAGGGGATTACAGTTAAGTAATTGCATGTCTCTCAGAAGAGAATTGAATTTTGGACTTTTAAATAAGTTTGAGACTGTGATAGACTATGGTCACTTTTGAAGTTGGGCTAAAATGCATTTTGTATTATGATATTGCAAGTTTATGATATATTACAAGCTTATGGGTGCTAGGGATTAGAATTGCGTAGTTTGACTGTAATAGTGCCCTCCCTAGGGAATGGCACTATTAGGAAGTGTGGCTTTGTTGGAGTAGGTATGGCATTGTTGGAGAAAGTGTGTCACTGTGAGAATGGGTTTTGAGGTCGTCTCCTTTGCTCAGGCTTCTCTAACAGATCACTTCCTGTTTCCTTGGGATCAAGATGTTAATTCTTCTCTATACTCAGCTCCTCCTCCAGCAACATGTCTGTCTGCATGCTGCCATGTTGTACCATGATGATAATGGAATAAGTATATGAAACTGTAAGCCACCCAATTACATGTTTTCCTTTTTAAGAACTACATGGTCTTGGTGTCTCTTAACAGCAATAAAAACCCTAAGACATTTATTTTAAGTTAATTTTATATTAACTCATACTATTTGCATTTATTCAACGCTGAGTTTCTTTGCCTGTATTTTATTATGGTTATGATTTATTTATATATTTATGATATATATGAAGAGAAGAAACTGTTTATAAATGTGGTATACTTTTATCATTTTTAAAAATACCTGAAGAAGTAGTTGGGACAATAAAATATGGATTAAAGAAAATCCATAAAATTTGAAATTGAGCTAAAAGAGACCAATATAGTATGAACTGGGGATCCAGTTCCACTCTGGTTTTCAGGTGACTCTGGAACAGATTGCATTTGCCTTGGTTCCTTTTAGTAAAGCAGTTACCTTCTATTTGTATGATTATTTTATCTAGCTATTTTTGGACTACAATACAAAACAAAAAGCTATTGACCATAAGGTCTTAAAAACTCCTATGAAATATGTAGCTCCCTACATAGTGTTGATAACTTTGGAAATCTGTAGAGCCCAGAGAATGTAGACATCATTAGAATGCAGTGCTTTGTGCTGCTTTGGCTCTCCTGCATATTATATAGAAATTATTAGCTATATATTTTCATAGTTATTGGCTTATAGTATCTCTGTGTTATTAATTTTTTTAAGGATTTTAGCACCATTGGTGATACTCCCTCATTAAATTTTATTTTGATTGGTAACCCACTTTTAATTGTTTTATTGATCATTGGGGCTCTAATTGTTAACTTTTCTGACAGCCATAACAAAATACATGACAAAACAAACTTACAGAAGGAAGTATTTATTTTGGCTCAGAGTTTGATCGAACAGTGCTTTATGATAGGGGATAATGGTGACAATTACAGTGAATATCTGCTCACAATTCTTCAGAAGTTAGAGAATCAGAGAAATGAATGCTGGTACTATCTTATATCCTCTCATTTCCATTCTTATTAATTCTAGAACCTCACCCAAGGGACAGTGCTGTGAACATTCAAGGTAGGTCTTCTTTCCTCAGTTAAGTCTCTCTGTATAGATTCTGTCATACACATTCACAAGTGAGTAAACAAGGGGTAAGGAAGGCAATACAGGGAAGGGGATGGTGGATGAGACCGTGAGCAAACAGGATAGTTGAGCTGTGGGAGGGTAGAGTGGGAGAGCAATGAAAGTCCTATCTTGATAGAGGGAGCCATTATGGGGTTAGGGAGAAACCCGGTACTAGGGAAGTTCACAGGAATCCACAAGGACAAACCTAGCCTATACTACTAACAACAGTGGAGAGAGAGAGCCTAAACTGGCCTACCCTGGTAATCAGATTGGTGAATACGCTAACTGTCATCATAGAGCCTTCATCCAGTAACTGATGGAAGCAGATGCAGAGATCCACAGCCAAGCTCCAGGCTGAGGTCCGGGAGCCTAGTCAAAGAGAGGGAAGAGGAGTTTTATGAGGATTATTAAAAGTTCCAAGCTTATAGGAACACACAAACTTCAGAATGATAACTGGGGAACACATATGGGACTGGACTAGGTCCTCTGCATATGGGAGGCAGTTGTGTAGCCTGATCTGTTTGAGGGGCCCCAGGCAGTGGGATCAGGATCTATCCCTGGTGCATGGTCTGGCTTTTTGGAGTCCATTACTAATGGTGGAATGCCTTGCTCAGCCTAGGTGCAAGGGGGAGGGGCTTGGTCCTGCCTCAACTAAATATTCCAGGACTTGCTGACTCTCAAAAGGAGGCCTTACCTTTGCAGAAGAAGGGATGAAGGGTAGGTTTGGAGGGAAGGCTAGAGGAGAGCAGGAGGAGGGATGAGTTAGAGATCTGTGGTTGCTATGTAAAATGAATAAAAACATTCTTAAATTAAAACATAAAGAAAATATACTTGCCATACTAAATTATGTACAAGTTCTGTAAGAGATAAAAATATAGAAGGTGTTCAAGTATATTGGAAAGACCAAGCAGAGATTGACCTTCATGCTCCTTCGCTACTAGCCAGCTCTCATGGTTCTGGAAGATATCATCTATGCTATCATCAGAAAAAAGTAATCATCAGTCTTTCTCAGCAGTGAGCACCATGAGCTAAAGTAATAACAAGACATACCCATTGGTGCAAAAGTGGCACTGGTGTCATGATAGTAACCAACCACTTCCTCCTGGGATTTAATTTCAGCATCATGGTGAAATCTATAACTGGCACAATTATACAGACTAAGAACTTGTGGCTAGTTAGGTCATAGGCCCTAGGCAAGAACCAACTTCCATCCGTGATGACCAAAGTTGTTTTAATATGGAAGGGGGTGGTGAGCAAGCTGCAGAAAACAGATGATGAATACAGTTATCTGATACCAGTATCACACTATACCACAAACAATAAAAATGTGCCATAGGAGGCACAGGTTTGCTCACCAATGTAACATTTAAATAATGTGCTTCAAGCTTCTAAGAAGTCATCTGACATTCTATTGCATGCAGAGAGAATTGGACTATCTCACTTAATATTACAGTCAAGGGTCTCTTGATGGTGTTTCAGTTCTACATCTGGTTTAGATTCTTTGTTTTTAATATGTTTTTAACTTTCTAGACTTATAAGCATCCACCCTTAGAGAAATGTTACTAAGCAGGGCATTGAAAACATTCCACCTAATAATGTTCTCTTGTCATTCCACAAAATTCCTTTCTTATTTTTGAAATCACATTGTGTATATATCCATGGTTCAAAATAAATAAAATAAACTTATTAAATTATCTCCAACGCAATATGGAAAGCTCCCATATGTTGTAATACATGTCAATTAAGGCTAACACTGGTTCAATATCATTCTTGGACTTTGGAAGACAAATGTGTCCTGTTTTGAGACAAAATTAAAAATAGGTACAAATTTTAGTGGCTGAAATGATGGCTTAGATGGCAGAGTGTTTGCTTTGGTAAACATAAGGACTTAGATTCTCATCTCTAGCATCTACAAAAATGCTAGACATAGTTGTGCATGTCTGTAACCCTAGAAGTGGTGAGTCTAAAATGAAATGATCCCTCTAGCTTGGCCAGCCTAGTCATTCAATGAGCTTCTAGGACAGAATGAGTTCCTGTCTCAAAAATAAATTGCAGGGCAACAGATGGTGACAGTTTATATGGACTAATAGTATCCACATGCACACAAATATTTCTCATACATTTTAACACCTGTCCACAGCAGAAACTCATAGAAAAAAATTAAAAAAGAAGCATTAGAAATGTAGATTGGAATTTATGATTATATTTTGATATTAATATTGCAGAAAATCTTCTATCCTATAGCAGCAGTAAGGAATGAGTGTACACATATATACCTACACACACCAAAATAGACAAAGATCCCCCCCAACCACACACACTTTTTTTAAGGCTGGTGAAGTATGCTAGACTCTATTCCACAGGGCAAGGAACTGCAATGTGTTTCGTGCTGAAAGTTTATTCTGTCTAAGAATGAATACTGCAGGGAGAAGCCAGAGAATGCAAACAAAAAAAAAAGAAAGAAAGAAAGAAAATTCATGAAGAGGAGAAACCAGCTAAGTCTTAGCTGACAGTGTGGGTTAGCGTGACAAATTGGAAAAAGAAAAAGGCATGAACACAGATATAAATTGCTCAGGCAGACAGTTCACTTCTACTAATGAAACACTGAAGAAGCAACAGTGAAATGGAATACGTTCCATCTTGCACATTGGGAGACACCTGGATTTAGGAAAATTGCTGGAGTTAAATAGAAAATTGAACCCAAACTATGTGCAACTGCAGTCAAATAACCCTCTTTCACATAACCCACAAACTGAAAGAGGTACCCATGGGAGGAGAGGTTATGCACAGGTCTAATCTCATTTCAAATCAATCTAATGAAAGTGCTATTACAGTATGAGGTTAACTCCACTTTAGGAGGAATCTTAATGGCTGGCTTGTCAGCCTTATTGACAGGCAAAGCAAAAGGCTTGTGCTCTTTGAGGAAAAAGTCAACAAGACAAATAAGCTGGTCTTTAGTCACTACTGATCCATTATAACATTTACAATGCAAGGGATGCCTTCCAAAATAATGGGAGTCTTTCCACATCTCTTCAGAGATTTGGGATTTTCCTTGCAGATATCTCTTGCCTCCTTGTTTAGCTTTATTACAAGCTATTTTATTCCTTGAATCTATTTTAAATTAGAGTTCCTTTGAAATCATTCTCAGTGTGTTTGTTGTTTCCTCATAGAAAATCTACTGGTTATTGTAAGTTGGTTTTTTTGCTAGGTCACTTTGATGATGGTTTATAGAAGTTTTCTGGTGGCATGATTGGGATCTCTTATGTAAGTGTCATGTCATCTGCAAATAACAATAATTTGATTTCATTTCCCCCCTATTTTTATTCCCTTAATTTCCCTCTGTTGCCTCCTTTCTCCAGCCTGTGCTACCAGCATTAGTGGGCAGTCCTACTCATTCCTGATTTTAATTATATTGCTTTGAGGATTTTTCTACATTTAGGATACTGTTGGCCGAGGATTTGTTATATGTAACATTTAGTATGCTGAAATGTGTCCCTTCCAGCTCAGTTCTCTCTTGGTCTTTTATCATAAAATCATATTAAAAGTTGTTAAAGCCTTTTCCTGAATTTATTGAGATAATTGAATAACTTTGTTTTTGAGTCCATTTATACTGGTTATTATATTTATTGACTCCCACCTGCGGAATCAACACTGGATTTATGGAATAATTCCAATTTGACTTTGGTTGGCAATGTTCTTGATATATGAGTGTACTCAGATTGCTAGTATTTTATTGAAGACTTTTGCATCAACGTTCATCAGTGATATCAGTCTATAGATTTTGATTTTGTTTTCCCTTTGGGGGTGAGTATCTTCCCTGGTTTTGATATTAGAGTAATACTGGTTTTGTCGAACAAGTATTAGAGTAATCCTTTATTCCTTCCCTTTCTTCTGTCCTTCCTTCCTCCCTCCCTCCCTCCTCCCCTCCCTCCCACCCTCCCTCCCTTCCTCCCTCCCTCCCTTCCTTTCTTCTTTTCTTCCTGTCTGCCTTCTTCCCTTCCTTCCTTCCCTCTGTCCTTTCTTTCTTTCTTTCTTTCTTTCATTTTTCTTTCTGAAGAGTTTAGGAAGGATTAATCATTAGTTCTTTAAAGTCTTGAATAATTTTACATCATAACTCTGAACTATATGGCTCAGAGAACATTCTGGAAGAGATACAGAAAGACTGTAAGAGCTAGAATACCAGGAATTATTCTGTGAAACAGTTCACCTAGTAATGCCTGGAGATATGGCAATATAAATTGACATGTTAATGTGGAAGAGGTAAAATGTCATGCAGTTATACCCATAAACAATGGATTACAGGGAAATAATGACTGCGGGGGGAAATGAAAATTAGGCTCTCAGGATAAGCCCCGTTATTGTTTGTTCAATACAGAATAGGTAACCTTGAAAACATATACACACCACCAACAAAAATGGATTCAGCAATGTGTGTGTGTGTGTGTGTGTGTGTGTGTGTGTGTATGTTCAAACATATACAGACACACATGTATTATATAAAAATAATAAGAAAGAAAATAGGTTATCCACTTGAGAATGAGGTAACATAAGGGGGTAGAATGAGGGTTGCTGGGATGGTATGGAAGAAGGAAAGGGAGCTGAGAAACTGATATAATTATATTTCAGTTACAGTCAGAAAACATAATCAAAACATAGGAGAAACACAACAAAAATAATATCCTCAAAGAAAATAAAACTCTCAGATATTTGACTACATTTAGGGGAAATTTGTTATCATATATATATATGTATATATGTATATGTATATATACATATATACATATATATATATATATCAGGCTCATTTATATAGGTGTTTGTTCATTTATTGTATATAAATAAACATGTTGAAGAGATTTAAAAATGTGTTTTAAGATGATTCAATAACATGAAAAAAAGAAATTGTGAAGAGAATCAGATAGACATTCAAATATTGAGTATGATCATACTTAAATGCAAACTTTGATATTAATAGAGGAATAAATATTATAGAAAATAAGGTCAGTGAACATGATGACAGGTCAAAGGAAATTATCCAAAATGAACACAAATATAAAAACAGTCAAATTTTCAAAAAAAAGTCATGCATTCTGAAATAAATAAATAATGAAAATTCCAGACTACATTGTTATTAGAATGAAGAGTAAAGGTGATATTATGTAAAGGACAATTTCAAGAAGAAAGGCAGCTGATTCCTAATACTATGGACATGTCTAAGTAATATCAGTGTAAGTGTTTCAGCATCCATAGAAATAGAAATAAATATAACTCAAGCAACAGACAAATCAAAACATAAACTGATGTAAATGACAGATATTAATTTGCAAGATTTATCACTGTAAAATTGACAATGGCTGTCCAGTAGCTTTCCTTAAAGTCAGTTGCTTTTAATCTATTCGCATACATCTAATGACTTGGGTGAGGCATGAGGATTGAGAATGTTGGTTTCTTCTGGTTTGACTTGAAAGTGGTTCTCATCAGACTCATCAATTTCAGTTGCTTAGCAGTCAGGCTGTGGTCAGAAAGGGTTGTGACACCATAGGTTATCACCCATCTATGATACAGAGGAGGAAGAAGAGAGATTGGATGCATATGACGTACAGAGCACTTACCTGGAATGCACAAGGTCCCAGGTTTGATACTATCATTTCAAATACACACACACACACACACACACACACACACACACACACACACACACACACACACACATAGTGTGGTTAGGGAATCTTTAGTCAAGTCACTATCATTCTTTCTTTCTTGTAGTAACATCGGGGAGGAGGTAGTCAACTATTTTCAGACTGTGACAAATGTAGCAGAGAAAAACCTGTTGGACCAGGTGAGTTTTACTTTTGACCCATGATTTCAGAAGTTTCAGACCATGCTTTGCTGTTAGCCTCAGATGGCACAGATGATGAAGGCAGCAGAATCTTGCTTTGCATTTAAAACTGCTCACTTAAAAGTTAACTGGATGCAGAAAGCAGATGCAGCGAGCAAGATGCAGCTTTCCAGGACATACTACCAGTCATCTATTTTCTAAAAATATTACACCTACATCCGGCAAAGTCCTGATAATGTCACAGTAGTATGGAATCCTCCTAGTATTAAGCAATTGATTAGGTCAGAGGTCTCAGAATCTGTAAAACTCATCTTCTGACAACCAAGTAAGTACATGGTTTTGGGTTGGATATGTGTAATCCAAATCATAACCATAGTTTGCTTTAGGCGTATCATTATAGGATATGCATCAAATCCATCTTCTAGACTGATTGGAGAACTGTGTTATCTACTTATTTCTACACATTTATATATGTAGTCACTTCCTTTTTGTTTGTTTGTTTGTTTGATTGTTTGTTTGTTTTTTGAGACAGAGTTTCTCTGTGTAGTTTTGGTGCCTGTCCTGGATCTCACTCTGTAGACCAGGCTGGCCTTGAACTCACAGAGATCTGCCTGGCTCTGCCTCCCTAGTGCTGGGATTAAAGGCTTACACCACCACCACCGAGCCTGTAGTCATTTTTCTCAATAATTGTCCAGTGGCCTTCATATAGGTATATGTGTTCTTTGCATCCTAATGGGTCTTTATATTTCCTATCTTACTGCACATGACTTCAGCATTTACCAGAGTGACACAACACAGACTTAAAGGTTTTCTTTTGTTGAGAATGATCTGAACTTTAAATGTTAAGTCTTCTTCTTATATCATCTATCAGGATACAGCCACCTTGACATTTGCATAGAGTAATTTTTTCTAGTACCTTAACAACTTATTGAATCTTAAAGATATGTACAGTGAAACACACAAAGCTGATGTCAGAGACTTTTCTTGGAATACAGGACATATTTTTTTCAGTAAATCAAAATCAGGACCATTACTACATAACACATAACTCATAACTTGAAGTTTGGTGGCTGATTATCTACATTTTGGAGACAAACATATTAAAATATCATAACCATAACATTTGTAGTCTTTCCAGTGAGTTATAGTTTTAATACTGAACACATTTATGGTGTAAAAAGCTTTATAAGAATTTAGTGAATAATATTGCCAATAAAGATTGGCTGGTGATATTAAAACATATGATTATTGATAGATTTATATTATGGATGATAAGACTTAAGTCTATAGATTTAAGAAAATTTCATGAATAAGGAAATGTTAAGGAAAAGATTTGAAACAATGTGTTCCAAGATCAACAGTATTATTTATCTTTTAATTGAACACTGTACTAAAATTACTGTCCCACCAAATTTTACATTTCAGCAAATTTCATATAAGGTAGCTCTACAATGACATTTTACAATAAACAAGAAATCTTTTGTTTTTACATTTAATTTTCTTCAATCTCTCCACCTGTTTGAAAGGATAGAAAGAATTAAAATGGTTCCAAACAGCTCATAACTTGTCCAGATTCTACCTGCATTTTGTCTCAACTGGACAGTTCCATTATTATTAGCATTGTGGAAAAATTAATCACTTCCACACTTTTCCCTGAGCATTTTAAAATAATTCTGATTGTGAATAACTTTTCCACTATATACTAAGCGATGGGCAGTTTCAACTCTTAAGGTTCAGCTATTTTTGAATTGCCTTTGCACAAGAGAACTCCACCTTAAATTGCTTTTAAAGTAGAAAATAGACACTGTCTCCCTCACGTAATTCAAAAGAGTTAGAAGTTACATTTCTCAGAAAAGAAAAAAAAAAAAGGAATGAAAAAGAAAAGTGACAAGAGAGCTGAAATCTGGTCTTTGCAGCACGTGAACGGGAACATGATTTAAAAAGTTTTGCTGTTGTTATTTTTCTTCCTAGAGTAGAAGGATCTAGGGGACAACAATTTTGGGGAAAAGGTAGCTGCAGTTTCTGCTGTCATAAATATATTTTTGTGGTATTTGGAACACTTGTAAAGAGCAAGATTGAATTATAGACAAAGGTAATATGTAAGAGCCAGAGCAGTGCTCCATCTTGAATGACTGGGATCCAATTTTCCAAGGTCACTCTTATCATCCAAACATTATCCATTCAATCAACTTCCCCTAAGTTTGCAGGGTAAATAAGATCATCATTTCATAAATGCAATACATCCATGCTTTATCAATGGAAAAGTGGCCATACAGTGGTTCAGAATGCTGTACAAATGGTTCTCCTTCCAAAGATTCAATTAGAGGGAAAGTTAATTTAGGTTTACAAGATCCTGAGATGACACATTTATATTGTGACATGGAAATTCACAAAGTAGTCAATATTCAGAGGAAGGATTAAGAATGCAAATACTCCAATTATTTGCAAAAGAGCAACACAGCTCAAAGCTATATTTCCACAATACAATAAATGGAACAAAGATATACATTTCATAAATATTTTTAATAACTAGAAACCATATTACACAATATATATTCCAGTAATACATTAAATGCATTGCTTTAAAGGTGTACATTTAAAATACAGTTAGTTTCTTAATATTTTCATATTGTTGTTTTATTTTGCAATATGGTCAACCCTGGCTGAAAAAGTTGGCTTTTACCTTGGGATATTTCTGCCACAGCATTAATGCTGGGGTTACTAATTATGGGTGTGCACCATCATGCTTTCCCAGCTATAATATGTTTAAATTATGTTTTATTAAATAAAACACCTCTGAAGCTCAAAATGCTCTTATATATGTATTAAAGCATGTATATATAGATATAGATATAGATATAGATATGGCTGAAGATTTTCAACACAATGCTTTCACAAAATATATGTGTGTACATATATACATATATATGTAAATGAGTAAGTATATATGACACTATATTAATGTATTTTGTGTCTGTAGGCAGAGGAGATATTATTCATACTTGCAAAACCATAAAAGATACACTCTTAGAGCTGATTCCAACAGGATTAGTGGTGAGTCACCAGACAGAAAAAGGTGCCATTACTGACAGGAGAATGGGGGCATAAAAAGCATGGAAGTTGTGAGAAAGCATTTCTTACCCAGGACTTAAGAAAAATTCCAGTTTTAAAGTCCTGAGTATAAAGTTTAGGGAAAAAGGTCAACTATTCAGGAGGCCAGGAGTTTATAATTATCTTATAGGTTAAAACAAGATTTATTTATTTATTTATTTATTTATTTACTTATTTGGTTTTTCGTGACAGGGTTTCTCTGTGTAGCTTTGTGCCTTTACTGGAACTCACTCTGTAGCCCAGGCTGGCCTTGAACTTACAGAGATCGGCCTGGCTCTGCCTCCCGAGTGCTGGGATTAAAGGCATGCACCACCACTGCTCGGCTAAAACAAGATTTATAAAATAAATGATTTGTAATGGATTTTAAATTCTTCAGATATGTACTTATTTATAAATATGTTACTATGAACATATTTCTGTTTTTATCAGAAACTTTTAGCAGAAAGTGGAAGTTAAAGAAAAAACTGGAGACAATTGACATCATTAGATAAGTGACATTATCTGCTGTGAAGGATTCAGGCAGTGCCGTTCCAAGTGGGAGTTTGTATTTGTGTATAATACATTTCCAGTGAAACTTGACAGATTAATGCCCATAGTGTGAGTCCAAAGTTAACACCATCCTGATTTTGCAACTCTTTCCAAAATAACTATCCTAGGATAAACAGATAAAGAATCTCATTTCATACTACCATCATGCTTTTTCTGGTTTTAATCATGTGAAAGCACTGGATGATCAGTAGAAATAAAACTTGGAATTTCCAGTTTTCTGGGCTTAAAATATCGCAACACAATATCTTCTTACAGCACTTGGCAATTGCAATCATCCACAGCTTCCAGAGAGCAACTTTACTATCCACGGGATGTAACCTATACGCTACAAAGCTCTGTGTTGTCAAGCTATGGTGCTCAATGGGTTATGTGATTTAAATGCATTTCAACTTATGCTATTTTCAACTTTTCATAACCTCATTGTAAGCCAAGGGCCATCTATACATCACTTCCTTCACTATTCTTGAGGAAAGAAATATCAAGTTGCAAATGAGCATCCCTCCTAAAGTATAGCGTACTTTTTGATGTGAAACTGCTTGACAATATTTTTAGCTGTTCTGGTTGGTAGAAGAATAAAACAGTTGAGGAAATTAATGTGACAGTTAAAGCTTTTAAAATGAACAGTACTGAATGTTTACTTTTCACTATGTAGTTAGCATTAGATGATAACATAATAAGAGATCAGTCAAAATCTACCTCACTAAAACAGAAGGGGTACAATAACATTGCTATTTTACTCTCACTAAAGTGAGTATGAAGCACCCATGCTCATACAGATAATCTTAAATAAATGCAGTCACATGCACATGCACACACACAGACAGACACACACACACACACACACACACACACACACACACACATACACACACACAGTGGTAGAAGAGAATAATGGGAAGGTTTTAATCAAAGAAACACACATAGAGAAAGAGACTATGAAATTGCAGAAGAATAAACATATTTTATAATGAGGAAAAAAAATTAGTCTTTGAAGATTTTTTTAAAAAGACTGAAATAGGCTTTTCTTTTCTGGATTGTATAAAATGGTCCCATTAGTGTTAGCTGTAAAAAAAATAATAATGAAAAGTTGAAGCTTAGTAGCCTGAAGAGCATTCATGGGTATGGTTCTAAATGTTCTCTTTTAGGTAGGTTCTTTTCCAGATAATTACATCTTTTCGGTATTTCACTTAAGAAACCCTCTTTTATCCTGTTGCCTGGAATGAAATATATTATCTTACTGGAAATGGTATTTTGATTTAGGATAGTTAAACTGACTTGAAATTATTGCCTGTAGTGTCTTTAATTGGTAGTATATAAATTGTCCTCTGTAGTTCATAATGTGTTCAAAATGACTAGTCTGTAGTCTAGGTAAACAAAGACCATGATAATCAACCATTCATCATATTTGGTACAAGATTTATATGACAGTCATGCTAATGTTTCCTAATGATCTTTACTTTGTAGAAAACCAGCAGGAAGTCTGTGCTTAGAGCAAACAAATATATATGAGAAAATGGTAGGGATTTTTGGTTTTAGTGACATTTGATTTAATATGATGTCAATTTTCATACTTACTAAATATAGGAAAATTGAGCTGGTGCCTACCTAGAGCTTTCACCCTTATTGACTAGTGTTCACGGTAATAGAAAGTACTCTACACTTTACATAAAGCCAGGTACAAACCCTTTGATCTATAAGAGATTTCTGCCTTCAAGATGTGTTAGTACAATAGTGGCATAAACTTCTGGGAGTAATCAACCACTATCTGGTTGAATTTCAGGTCTACTCCATGAGATAGAATCCATCACTTATACTGCTGAGGTCAGCAAGAACTTGAAAAGAGAGAGGCCATGGACTTAGAGGAAACCAAACACTATTCTTTTGGTATAGGAACATAGCAATGAAAAGACTCCTAATGACATTCTGTTGTATTCAGATTAGTGCCTTGCTCGGGCATCTTTAAAGAAACTTCCTCCTGCAGTACATAGGAACAAATACAGAGGTCAACAACCAGACATGATGTAAAGAGTGAGAGAAGGTGGGGTACTCATTCCTAAATGGAATGTCTCAATCAAATCTTCTTCTCTGGGCTCAGGAGAAGTCTGTGAAATGGAGACCTAAAGATTGGAAGAGCAGATGGGCAAGGAAGACAGCAGGTAAACAAAACCTTCTGACAACAACAGGGATGGTTCACATAAGAAATCAGAGAGACTGGCAGCATGTGCAGAGTCTACATGGGTCTGTGCAAGATGGGATCCCAGCAGTGAGAGGAGCAGTGGTCACAAGCCCCCATCCCAATCTCAGAAGTTATCTCTAATTGATAACCACGAACCCATTGATGATCCAATCAGGTAATTGTGGGTTACACCAAGCTTTGGGCTATTATTGTACTAGTACAACCATTCTAGCCTGAAGGACTTGTAGCTGACTTGGTGTTTGCCTTTCTCCCTTGGTTGAATGCAGAGTGTCTTCAGTACACTGAACACTAGTTAGTAGGACTGAAGTCTCTAGGAAAGCCTTACTCCATATTCTTCAAGTTCAATGAGTTATGTAAGTGTTTTCTTCAGTAATTGTGCCTTACCATCAGGTTGTGGATAACGGTGGTTGCCTTCTCCATAGTCAGCCCTGTTTCAGATTTCCAATGGCCCCCCTTTCACCAAAAATTCCATTAGCTGCAACCAATTCCATGCCCTGGAAACTTTATTTGGTGACAAGAGATATTCTCTTGCATCTCTGTCTCTGTCACCGTTTTGCAATTTCATTTATATCAGCTTCGTAAATAATGTATTTTAGGAAGCTTCCCCTATATCAGGTTTCCATGCAAACCCTCCACTGGCCCTCAGTTTTAGCTGTCCCTCTGCACATTTCCTCCCTCACTTCTCCCCTCTCTATTTGATCCTCCTCTTCCAAATTCCCACCATTAATCCATAGCTATCTATTACATTTCCTCTTTCTCAGTCTGGGATATCTCACTGAGTATGGGTTTCCTAGCTCCGTCTATTTTCTTGTGAATTAAACTTTATTTTTTATAAATGGCTGAGTAGTATTCCATTGAACAAATGTATCACTTTTTCTTTATCAATTCACCCATTGATGGACATCTAAGCAGTGTCCAATTTCTGGCTATTATGAACACAGCACCAATGAACATGGTTGAACTAATAGCTCTATAGTAGGATGGAGTATACTTTTGGTATGCCCAAGAATGATATAGCTGGATCTTTCTGAGAAACTGCCACACTAATTTCTGTAGCAAATCTACCAGTATGAACTCCCACTATCAATGGATGGGTATTCCCCTTGTTCCGCATCCAAACCAGCATGATGAAGCTCAAAGTAGCATTCATTTATGATTTGTATTTAACTGATTATAAAAAAAGGTTGAACATTTTTTTAATTGTTTCTCAGCCATTTATGTTTCCTCTCCTAAGAATTCTCTGGTTAGATCTGTACCCATTGTTAACTGAGTTATTTGTTTTCTTGATGATTCATTTTTTGAATTATTTATATCTTTTAGATTTTAGCTCTCCAGTAATGTGTAATTGGTAAAAATATTTTACCATTCCCTAGCCTGCTGCTTTGTCCAAATGATGGTGTCCTTTGCCATATAGAAGCTTTATTCATGAGGTTCCACTTATTTGATTATCATTTTTAGCTTACAGATTCTTTTCATTTATATTATGAGTTAAAATTTTGTGTTTTTAGAGAATTCCTTTATGTTTCTAATGAGAAACAGAAAGGTTGTGGAGTCAGATAGGAAGGTGGGAAGACCACAGAAGAGCAGGGTGAGTGGAACCTGTTATCAGAATATGTAATATGAAAAATATCATTTTTAATAATAGAAAAAGCAAATACATTTTAAAACAAAATACCTACTGTTCATGTGTACCCATTCAATATTTATTGATCTTGTTTTATTTTGTATATTTGCTTATTTTATCCTTGAGAAACAAAACCTAAAATCTAGCCTGTGCCAAATTTGTTATCTTATTTTGTGACAAGGAAGAATATCAACAAGT